>BLKR01001925.1:0-237119 GCA_011170035.1 Teleogryllus occipitalis
TGACTCTGTGTCTGTCTGACTCTGTGTCTCTCTGTCTGCCTGTCTATCTGTCTGTCTGTCTGTCTATCTGTCTGTCTGCGAGACTGTCTGCGAGACTGTCTGCGAGACTGTCTGCGAGACTGTCTGCGAGACTGTCTGCGAGACTGTCTGCGAGACTGTCTGCGAGACTGTCTGCGAGACTGTCTGCGAGACTGTCTGCGAGACTGTCTGCGAGACTGTCTGCGAGACTGTCTGTCAGACTGTCTGTCAGACTGTCTGCGAGACTGTCAGACTGTCAGTCTGCTTCTTTCTCCGCTTCCTACCTGCTTGTATATCGTTGCCCTTCTTCGAGCTGCGTGTAGAAGATAGCACGTTGCTTCTCGCGTGCGCACCCTGGAACGCTCGTACGCAATTAACAAGACCGCTCCCAGACAATAATAATAATTAAGTTACAATTATAATAATGCACGTACATAGAATTAAATGAAAACCAGGAATACTACAAAGTCAGTTACCAACCATGAATGTAGGACTGCAAAAGATTGCGCACAATTTCGCTCCTTTTAACGTATCTTTCAATTACAGCAATAGACGATTCTTCGGATGCCGAAAAACAGAAAGTATAAACGTCAACAGATACAACACAGGCGATATTTGGGAGGACCGTCACGACTTATTTTCTGCAGCAACCGATGAGACATGGTCAATAGGTCTGTGCATGGGAAGATATTCCCGAACGTTTATTGCACTAAATAGATGTATAATTTTCACGTCAAACCAGGTACTCAGTTTAGACGCTCGTATTTTCGACAGGGGACCTGACGGACGTTTTCTGGTATTGGGGACTCCAGAATGTTTATTTCCTTTAAGGTCTCGATATGTTGTTTTTCAACATGAGATAAATAATAATATTATTCATTTTATTCATATTCACATTAATTAACACAATGCACCCGAATGAACAATGGTTTTCGCTACGGTGCAGTTTAAGTAAGCTTATAAGTAATACAAAATTGAGATAAGGTAGAATATACAAGTTAATTTATATGAATGTGAAAGTTTTACATAATTTTAATTAAACAATAGAAACCTAACCTGCATGTCGAAAAATTTTACGAAACATGAGTTGTTACAAAGGAAAGAAAAACTAACGCAAACTAATAAATAGAAAAATTTGGCATTTCAAAGTACTGTGTTACTGGATACCTCACCATCGCAGGATGTTTTCAGTATGGATCCATCTTCGCCGGAAGAAACTGTCCGTGATTCTTTCAAACGGTGGGGGTCACGCAACTTTCAACTGCTCCAGACATTCGCCGTAAAATCATTATTCGTAGAAGAATGACCTTATTTTTTTAATACATGTACTTCAACAAAAAAAATCAATAAGAAAAAATCTCTATTCTTACTTTTAAATTTGTAGGAAATCACCGAAAAAGTTTGAATATTTGCAATTTTGGAAAAATCAACACGAAAATTCTGTAATTTCCCGCAAAAATACGTGAAAACTTTTCATATTTTCGAAAAATTGTAGGTGGCCATCTTTGAAGATCTATATTTGAAGAAGAGCATTCATTTGGGGGAAAATCTCCATTTTCAATATTGTAGTCGCCGACACTGCAAAAAATTTGAAGTTTCACAATTGTTAAAAACTTAGAGTTCGCCAAAAATGGGATCATGTTCTCACCGTTCTTTACTACATACGTGAAATAAATTGTGAAATTAAAATTTTGGAGCTGTTTTTGAGGAAATAATTGTTTAAAATATACTTGTATTTCAAGCCGAATTACAGGATATCTAATCATATTCTCATATTCATAGCTCGACATCGCTACAGCTTATTTGAATTGTGATATCGTCACGTTTCTCTTCAAGAAACCACCGGTATACCTGACTGAGTCATTGCAATGAATAAGCGAGACCGAAGGAGATATTAATTTAATTTAAAATACCCAAAACATGCGTAATCGCTTAAAAACAAGTTATATCGTAGTGCCTCAAGCCACTCGGATTTGTTGGAACTATTTATAGCATTGTGCATATTTATTTTTGCGCAATTTCTGTTTGAAGTTAATTCAATTTATAAAAAAGACTCTCAGAACCGCTTCAAATGTGTTATTTTTTCCCTTGGATAGGAAAAGCGACGTATCAAGGAACGGCGAAGGTCTAATTTTCGTTAACACTGAATTTTCAAAAATTGCAAAGCGTATAGCCGAATAAGAGGGTGAAAAGTGCCCCCACAACAAATCGATAATCGCGATGCTCATACGAAAGAGAATAAAAAATGCCGTAGATTCACAAAAAATAAGTACGATTTTCAACGTAAATATTTTCCCTCTAGAGGCAGATTTGCGTATCTCATTTCGCTACCCTCTTTGCAAGTTGCAAACATTCAGAAAGTTGAACAAAAAACGAGACCCTACCCATTCATTTAAGCATCCCTCTTTCTGTCCGTGGAAAAATTAAAGAAATAATTGGTGCAGATAATGAGAAAAAAATGTTAAAATTTTTTTAAGTCTGTATTTCGTGCAAAATTACACGAAAACTAATATGTTTTGAAAAATTGAACCTAAGCGTATTTAGAGATCCATCTTTAAGGAACAGATTTCATTAAGGACAATAATCTCTAACTTCAATATTATAGTTGTAGAAAGGCGCCTCTAAAAAATTGCACTTTTGCAATTCTCAACACAATCTATAATTTCAATGAACATGGGACCTGCACCTTTCTCTTAAGCGTCCTTCACGCTATCCGAAGTCAAAGTTTGATAAAAAATGTTGTGCCATCCTTTTGAAAAATTTTGAAAATATTTTTGAGGCTTCATGTAAAGTTCCCTCAAAATCAAAATATCCGTTTGATACTCCCAAAGGCTTGAGATCATTCAGGTCCATTGAGGAATATCAATTTTGAAGAAAATTGACTGAACTGTTTAGGTGCTAGCGTTGGCCACAGACGCGCAAGCAGACGGACGGACAGACAGAAAGACAAAAACCTTCGTGAGAGCGAGAAAATCAAATGACCCAAGAACATTATTTTATGCATAAAAGAAATATTACTTTTCATTAATTCTTAATTTAGCTCCAAAAACATATTTTCATCTGCATCTGTCTTTTAACTATTGGTCATAATCAATAATCGTTCGGGCTTCCCCATAGAGCTTGATGGTTCTGTTTCCAACAATCGCCAACTTTCTTGAACTCATCGAATTTCTTCGGAACTGGGGGAGTACCGTGCTGACGAAGTCCAACGACTACTAAAGGTTAAGGAAGTGCGTGAGTACACAAAATGAACGGTGAGTGAACTCTGAAGCTTTGGTCTGGGTTTTCCGTCTCAAGCCAATTCGGTTAATGAGAAAACTCAAAAGTCTTGACATGAACTTTTAAACTAATTAGGATATGTTCTTAATAATAAGATATATTTGTAGAAAGTAAATTTGTGATTTTTTCACAATTTTTGAGGGACCTGATTTATGAGCTGACCATAACTGTTTACAGTACCAGTCTCTTATATTGGCTCTGAAAGAGAGTACGAAGAAAGACGCACATAATTTCATTAATTGTAATATTCATTAAATGTTACACAAGATCATTGTTATTTCTAATTTACGTAAACAGAATAATTATCTACTAAGAAGATAAAAATTGTAATATAAATATTACAATTATTATATTTTTGTTATAATTATAATATTTTATTATAATTATGTTTAATGTTATAAATATTTCAATTATATTTACAAATCCCTCTTCGTCATTTTCCACTCACAACCAAGTGCACAAAACAAAGCATCACTTCCTGCACAAGGGCTGTACCGAGAAAAATCACATCTTACAGAGATGCAATAATTATTATGCAGTACATAAATATATATGACGAGGCTCCGTACCAACATATTTAATAAATTTATGTCATTTGTTTTTAACTATTAGTTTTATACTGAATGAGTGATAATGAGGATTCCACAAAACTCTATTGTTGGTTTGCTTCAAATATAATATACGAACCTCTTATTCGACAGAGTACTGTGTTTAAAAATATTTTTTTAGGGAATATATTTGATTTACTAACATTTTTATGATTCTTAAAAATAATTCAATTTATTTTAAAGTAAAGTTTGGAATTTTAGTGCAATTGAAATTGTTCGGGAGGTAAACGCAATTGTCTTCAGGAAATAACACTTACATGAATGCAGCTCTTCAAAATGCAGCATTGTTAAGTGCACTTCTGAGACTAGACAGGTGTGTCATTCCGATGACATGGTCTGGAAGCGGAACGCGACCATAAAATGTCATTCTTGGTCATTTGACAAATTGAAATGAAAATCAAATGAGTGAAAAATCATATCTTGAATACATTTTCAATACAACATACGAGATACACACTTAAACTATTTTAACGGAGAATTTAATCGGCTCTTAATCTTAGCTGAATAACGATTCCGTTTCTTGGAAAATGACATGGGGCGCAGTATGAGAACAAAGTGAAGAAAGAGATGCTTGCAATTTCTTCATTGTTCAGACAGAACGACGGTAAAACGAAGCGCTACGATTTTTTTGACTAAACGCGGCAGAGGCATAAGTGTACAAAATGCGATGCACTGCAATATCCCGAATCTTTAGCTACTCTCCTCTTTTCTCCTCGCACCGCGCGTTGGACTCGCAAGTTCTTCGCACGTTTCTTCTAGTTTTCTCATATATTCTGAGGAAGCAGTTCCAGACTTTTTACGGCCTTTTGGAACGCGCAAAGTAGCCTTACGGGGCGCGTCGGGGAGCTTCGGAGACCGACGGGACCGAGCGGAGGAAAAGAGCGAAGAGGAAAGAGGGAGAAAGGGCGTAAAGAACGATGGGCGGTAGTAACAACGATGCTGCGAAGAGTACAGGACTTTCAAACAGCGACACTGGAGGCGAGCGGGAAGAAGCAATCGCCGGGCGGGCGAAAGACGGAGGACAAACTGAAGAAAATGGACCAGGGAAGAAGAAGAAGACGACCTCTGAAAGAAGCGTGGGAAGCAATGAATGAGGGAAGGGCCCAACTTTATAAATGATGGAAGCGAATAGATGCAATCTTTTCGATGAGACGTGCGAGAAACGGTACGCAGAGGAATGCACAAGGAACACGAAGGAAACCGAAGGAGCGAGGTACGAACAGCGTAAAAAAACGAGCGGAGAGCTGAGCGCTGTAGAGAGCGGGTGAGAGGGCGCGCAGACGGTCAAGCGGCGCCGGATGACGCCCGACGCACAGCGGGCGTCGCCGGCGCAGAATGCGTTTCCTCTTCGCCCACCTCCGCCGTCTGCGTCTGCAGGCGCGTGTTTTCCTCGCGCTGATAGCAACTAAATCCCGTTGTTTACCTCGACTGGCGGTCGAAGCGACGTCATGGCGGGGGAGACTCGCACCCTCGCTTCGTCCTCGGTCGCGCGCGGGCGCCGTAATGGAGAGAGAGAGAGAGAGAGAGAGAGAGAGAGAGAGAGAGAGAGAGAGAGAGAGAGAGAGCGCGAGTGCCGTCGCCCTGAGCCTTTGAAAGGTCCATGACAAGATACCAACTCAGGTTCCCCGGAAAAGGGTTTGCGCGTCTTCGATCGACTGACCCTCCCGCCCCCAGACGTGCTCGATCTTGTTTGAAGGAACGATCTCCGGCAGCGGGAGGGGGAGACAACGCGTTGCGTTCCGATTTCAAGCTGTTGCGTTTTCACTCGGAAAATAACCACAAAATCTTGCAGGGCCATCTTGTTTCGTAGCTGCTATTAAAGAGGAAGTCAAGTTAGAATAGGAAAGTGGATTTTTTTCCAATGTATTTCTAGTTTCTATCACAAGAAGCAAATTCAGAGAATCATAATAAGAAGTTAGTTTTTATTTTGTTTGAATGAGAAAAAAAATTAACCGCAGGTTAATTCAAAATTATTCAATTCATTTTTCATTCAAAATTATTTAATTCCTTTTCACAAATGTTAAAGACAATCAATAAGGTCACTATTATTTATTCTGCCTTTGTCAATACAAAAGATTTTGCGACGTTTCATATGCTTTGTGCGTATGCATCCTCAGGCAGACCTTAAATTTTTTAGAACAATGAATAACTTACAATTTTAAAAACAAAACTAAAACATAAGTGGGAATATTTAAGAAAATGCAGATATATTTTAACTTGAGGCAAGAGAATAAAATAAAAGTAGAGCAATCAATTACAACAGAGAAATAATAAAATAATGTTTCTCAGCAACGCGAGAACCAAACACAAGACAGAACAGGTAATTACCACAATATAAAATAAAAAATGAGAAAATATGACGTATTGAAATTGCTACGAAGGCATTATAGCATTAAAAAAATGAAGAATAATTTATTACCTCTTTTCTCTAAAGGTTGGTCACGTCAAATATTAATGAGAGCAGAACATTCCCCCGCAGAATGACCTAATGGTAAAACTTCAGTTGTAGTCCTTATTTTCCTACACATGCCTCTACAATATAATCAAGAAAATAATATACTTAGAACTTTTATAGTCTTACGACTATAAAAGTCTATATTTATTTTAATAAACTTATTATAAGTAGTAGTACCAGCAGTGGCACTAGTGTAGCTTATATTTGTTTTTATTTCCTAATTCAGCAATTCCACAAGACAAGTGCGTAATGTGACAAACTTACACTTCGTCTGCTAATTTTCACATTTCATCAGATTTTGCGAAAGAAATCTCAAACTAGTGCTACAATAGCACATACTTTCTCGCATTATTCGCACCGGGATCGGTGGCTCAGTTCATCAACTGATATCACTGCAGTGCCTCTGACCGGGAGGTTCTAGGGAGGTCCTAGGTTCGAGTCCCGACGGCGGCAAGATTTTCGACACCGGATTGTCAGCTAGGTTGAATTCATTCACTGTCTAGAGGAGAATTCTAGCGGCCGCCTGCTCTGAAGGGTAGTTTCCCGTGGTTTCTCTGATCAATACCAGGCGAATGCCGGAGCAGTATCCTAGAAAGCAGTACGCGCGCGATCTTTCCTCCTTCTTCTTTGTCCTCACCTCACCGCTTACACACACACACTTACACTAACATGCACTACACTACCACACATGCCGGGAGACCGGTCGGGATATTCGAACTTGTGCCGGCTGGAGCGGTGCCCCGCTGGTGGGAGACACCTGGTTGAGGAAATCCCCGCTGGTCGACGCCAGATCTCGCCATTCAGTGGGGGAAGATCACCGCCACCTCCCGATGAAAAACATACACTACACTTACGGGACTAATGACCGTCAGGCAATCTCCCTGAAGTGCCCATTTGAGTCGACGCATAAGAATCTAATTATCTTTCACATTATTTCCAACAAGCAACAACGCCGGATCTCGCCATCCAGCGGGGGAAGATCACCGCCATCTCCCGAGAAAAAAAACATGCACTACACAAACGTGACTAATGGCCAAAGCAGTTGACGTGCCCGGAAACACGAAAAAATCAATCAATCAATCAATCCTGGGTTCGAGTCCTGACGACGGCAGGATTTTCGACACTAGCTTTTCAGCTAGGCCGAATTCAGTCGCTGTCTGGAGAAGGCCAGCTGTCCTGATCGGCAGTTTTCCATGGTTTCTCCGATCAACAGCAGGCGAATGCCCGAGCGGTACCCTAAAAAACGGGCCACAGACCTCTCGCGATCTTTCCTTCCCCGTCCTTTACCTATCCTCTCCCCATACACACACACTTACACTAACATGCACTACACTATCACATATTCCGGTCGGGAGTCCGGTCGGTTGTATTTATTTTTTATCTTAAATAAATAAAAATATTTCTTCCGAAATTCTACTAGAACTCTCTAGTGTTAATGATTTTATTCGCTTTCTAATAGAATACTCCAGTATTTACTGACAATCCCATTAAATCACTGCAATATTTTAAAAGGAACTTACTTCAAAATATCATTATAACAATATGTTTCTAGAATTTCGAGAAATTTTATTGAAATTTGTACTTGCGAAAAATACTGATCGGATCTTGGAAATTGCAAATTGACAGTTGTTGTTTACTTACGGGTGCCTCTTGCAGCTGGAAGAGCTCTTCCTTACTAATTAATACGCAGTGGTGAAAAAATACTATTTTAAGTTGTTTTGTAGTTTGCTAGCAATTAGGTTTTCTCCCATAATTTTCAAGCAAGTGAAATGAGTGAAATATGTTTCATTAATAGATTGCAGCAATCATAAGGTAAGCCACATAAGCCTTTGCAAGACTTGCTGTTGGTAAATGTTTATATCTCGATTTTGTTGAAGCGCGTGTCATATTACAACTGCTCCAAGCCCTTCTTAAATGTGAATAAAATTTAGTATATTGTAAAAAGATAAGCTTCACATTCACGAAAATGGAGGTATTAATATTTTCGAATGGCGGGCGGCTTGCTGTGACTGGAGAAGCTGGATTACTGCCTCAAGCCCTTCAATGCCATTCAGACTTTTCTATCTCCGTTTCGTGAATGTTTGTGGTTGATTTCGTGTTTACTTCTGATTACGCAGGAAACTTTTCAGCAATTACCGAAAATGGAAATATCTGTAAAAAGCCAAACTTCGGAATTCCTGTACAGACTGTGAAATTGTAACAGATATGCAATTATGATATCCACAATACAGAGTCCCGTTTGAAATTAGAAATCCACATTTTTGTCTTTTAAGCTACGATAAAAAATTCTACTAATATATTCGCCTCATTTTTGTGGGAAACATTTTTTGCAAACAGAATGATATATTTAATATTTCAAGTATGGTATGTTCTATGAAACATATCGAGGACTCAGAATAAAAAAAAATTGAAAAAATAAAGTTTTTTATTCTGATTCCTCGATATGTTTCATAGAACATACCATAATAATGTGGAACATTATTTCCTAACACATTCTACTGGAAGAAACAAGTTGGAATTTCGCCATGAATTTAAAAGATGCATAACATCGCCCTCTCGTTTATAATTATGTTTGCCCTACCGCTATTTTTCTCACAAGCCTGTCCCGCCAGCAGTCAGAAGGCCAACGTAATTTGCAGGCGCATTCCAAGAAGCGGCTTGCGCGCAAGCAGCGGCCGAGACGCGGGGTGTGTAAACCATCCCGGCGACCTGTGCACGCGTGTGGCTCTCCACGTACGGCGCTGGAAGGCAGCGACAAAAAGTAGGTAGAGATGGCGATCGTGATAGTGATGATGATGGTGATGGTAATGGTGGCGGCGGCAGCGGAGGAGGAGGAGGAGAAGAAGAAGGAGGAGTCGGCGACGCGTCACCGCGCCGTCGCGACGGCGTTTTCCTCGAGTCAGAGCGCGTGGACGCAACGGCAATACGAATCTTCAGAAAGTTAGGTACGACGTATCCCTAGCTACACACATAGCAAACTAGAGATGATTCATACACATACTTTCTCGTAGAACATGTTAGGATTACGAATTTTTATAATACTAATAGAACCTTCAAAAATATTCCTTTCCCACAAAAATGTACGTCTGGCTGGAATATAAACTTGAAAGTGAAACCACGCCCGAACGAGCTAGTTTCCCGCCTGGGAAGCCCGACACTCCTGCGAGAATGAGCAACTTCTTTGAAGCCCTTCCTATTTCCACAACAAATCCAGAAAGGGGTGTACACGCAGAAACTGAAGCGGGGTAAGGCATGGAATACTAGCGACGAAAATATGATTGATTTGCCAGGTATGTCTCTAAAAGTTAAATCTCGCTTACGGATGCACAGCTCTTTTAACAAAAAATTATCTTTGTTAAACCTCTTAACCTGTCAGTAGGACGTTAATACAATCAATGCGCAATCCGAAGAAAACAGGTTACGAAATCAAAATACTTTCGATGCAAAAAGTTGCATTTTCCTGTCAGGTGTACTATTATTACATTTTAATGAATAATTTATTTGCTTTAGTATAAAAATGGGAATTAACATAGCTAAATTTGGAGCAATATCTGTGAACCAAAAGATTGTCTTGGGTCAAGTATCCAGTAATATATTGTAACTCCGGCACGTTTTATACTAGCCTTACTTTTAAATCCTGCACCACTTGCTCGGGACGCAGTGACGATGAACTGTAGTAAGCTAGTGACCTTGCCCACGACCTTGACATGCCTACCTTACACCATCAGCACTGGTTACCTTCACGGACGCTCACATTGAGGTCACGTCCAGCCAAAATTGTAAAGACAAGCTGGCCAAAATTTAAAAAAAAAATTATTTTTTGCAAAAGTTTGAACATACAGTTGATTAGACTAATGTTCTAAGTGTCACATTCCACAGTTAGGACAGGGTGTTTACTTACTCCTGCAGATTTGCATTAGTTCAAAAGAAACGCTAACAGTTACAGGAAGGCAAAGAATTAATAGTCCATTCAAAATATTGGTAAACTGTAATTTTGTTGTTACCGGGAGCGGTAGTTCAGTGCATCAACTGATGTCACTGCAGCGCCTCTGACCGGGAGGTCCTAGGTTCGAGTCCTGACGGCGGCAGGATTTTCGACACTAGCTTTCCAGCTATGTCGAATTCAGTCGCTGTCTGCAGGAGAATTCTAGCGACCGGCTGCTCTGATCGGTAGTTTTCCGTCTTTTTTCCGATCAACACCAGGCGAATGCCGGAGCAGTACCCTAACAAACGGGCCACGGACCGCGCGCGATCTGTCCTTCCTCTTCCTTGCCCTATCCTCTCCCCTTACACACTTACACTTACATGCAACACACTACCACATATTACGGGAGACATATTCCGATGTTGATGTTTGTCACCTAATTCTTCATTATTGTCTTCTTCCTTATTCTTGCGTTTGTTTTGTGGATAGGTTCTATTAGCTTTCTCCCCTCCTTGTTTTGAAGTCCGGTCTTTCGTTTCATTTCGGAAGTTATTTTCTTCCGCACCTCGATCGTTCTTTTTATTGCTTGGTTGGTTACTCTGTTTGGTCGACTTCGCCTCTTGACCTCCCACGCACGTAATGATTGCGTTGGTCGTCGTGTTAGCCTTGCTTCCCTTTATGATATTATCTGCCGTAATATCGTAATTACTTAACAAGCGCTGGAATGCCTCGATGTCACGTGGAGCTATGCTTCTTATGTTCTATATGCCATATGGGAAATGTCTTGTCAACAAACAATTTCTTTGTCTTCCATAGGCGGCGAACATAACTTGAGTGCGGCGTTTTTCCCCGCAGCGTAATCGCGCATGCTACCTAGCGTAGGCTTTTAGTACGAGTTCATTACCGTCATCTTATGGTTAAGTTGTATTTCCTCACTCCAATATCTATTCAAAAATTTTATTTTAAATTCTTGGATCGTTTGAGAAAATGGTTCCAGAATTTCTAACCAAGTTTTCGCATTCTTTTGTAAAATCTGATATAATAAATGAGTTTTATACTGCTTCGGTAAACGACTGAGAGCCATAAAACTATCTAATGCCTTCAAAAATGAATACGGGTGTTCTTCCGGAGATCCCGAAAAGTTCAAAGTAGGTGGCACATTTAAGTTTAGAGGGTGTGTTGAACCTACGGCGACAGGCATGGTATTCACCGTTGCTTGTAAGTCGTTTAGTTTCGCTTGCACTTCTAAACGTTCTTGCGCGCCTACTTCCACCTAATTTGAAATTACTTTCAATTCTTGCACGATCTTGTCTTCATGTCGTTTTGTGCGAGCTTCGACGAAGTCTGGTATTGAATCTATTAGTGATAATTTCTTCACACTTATTTTGTACAGTTTCTATTTTCTCCGCCTGTTCTTCTAACTTCTCCGCTTGTGCTTCCAACTTCTTATCAACTTCATTCTTCAATTCGGCCGCTCAGGTTTCCTGCGCGCGCTGAATAGCTTCGACCTTGTCGTTGACTCTATTTATTTTGGTCGTCAACTCCGTAGCTAAAGCATGTTGTTGTTCTTTCAGCTCCGCAGCTAACGCCTGGTTTTGTTACTGAATTTTCTTGTACTTGTTGAATATTTTCTTGTACATGTTGAATTTCCCGTTGAACATTCTCTTGTACATATTGAATGTCGCGTTGAACGTTTTCTTGTACATGTTGAATGTCTTGTTTAATTTCTTGCTTTAACTCTGCAACTAATGTGTGATTTTGTTGTTGCATATTCTCCATTTTATTTGCAAGGGTTGTTTGGAAATTACCGAATAGTGCCCTCATTAAGTTTAGCATGGGGTCATTTGGTTTGACTGGTGGTGATTCCACCTCACGCATCTCCGGTGATATTTCTGGGTTCTCGGTTCCGCAAGCTGATTCAGTCGGCGTTCCCTCTTCCTGAGGCGACGCCTCTACTCCGCGGTCCCGTCCTTCCGAATCCTCATCTGAATCACTGCTTACAGGATTTTCTCCCATTAGCCCCCTAGATTCCATAAATCTATCCGCCATCATGAGAAGTTGAGTACCCGTTTACAAAGAAATATTTACACAAAAAATTAAGTTGTTCACTAAGTACCCTAACACCTACACAATTCACAGAAAGAAATATCACTGAGGAAATCACAATGCAACCATGCAAACACTATGACTGCAAGACAAACTTTAAGCAAACAAAAAATCACAACACTACACTGCACTGCATAGACAAAATAAATCACTGCTGAAAGAAATTCAACACAACGCTGTACAACAATATTTCACTATTGCCAAAATGAGTCGTAACCTTTCTGTATTCCACCCAATTGCTGTTAGTTGAAATGGCAAAAATTGTAATCGTTAAGTTCAAAAGTAGGAATAATTTTAGAAGGGTAAGCACAATTATTTTAATTTGGAAAAATAAAGGTCCTGAAACATTAAGAGAACCAATTGCTATAAACAAAAATGCGCTTTGCATGTACGGCGAATGACTGACGAAACACGCGTGTAAAATGACCTACTTAATGATACCCGCGTGGGTGCTAAAATGCCACGTATATCGCGTGCCCCACGTTGGGCGCCAAATTATGCGACGGAACACACGCCTTGGCCTTCCCTCCGACGCGCCGTGCATAATACAACTCGGTTGCGAGAAGGAGTCGTTGGCCCTAAGGGTGTGCGAGACCGCGTGGGCGTTACCGGTGTCGTTCGACAGAACACAGCCGTCCCGACAACAGACCTCTCGAGTTGTTTCAAATCGTTTGCCTGGATGAGGCTAATATCTGATGAAGCGCATGGGCGGGGAATACGGGCCAGCTTACACTAAAAGAAAAACACTTGTGGCTCTGGTATACAAGGCGGTATATTCTAAAATCAAGAAACAAAACAAACACAACACACAAATTCAACAAAAATAACAAACCTTGACAAATAATCACATTTAGAACACAACCTTCGTTCTCGGAAATGCATATTCGAAGCAGTTATCGCTACCTCTTATAAAAACAAATCACCTTATTTCATCATTCATTAAATAATTTGTAATTCATGCACCAGTTGGTGTAGGATTACCTTCGTCTTAAGGACACAAAGAACACAAAGTTTTAAATTCCCTACGCTAAATTGCTTTCGTTTCTTAAGTGGTTATTAATTCACAATACACTTCAACCACCAATGCTTACAAAACTCTGTACAGACCAAAGTTAATTTTACTATTTACAACACCCCTTTGAACACTTAATTGAGTGACTTGTTTAAAGAAAATTAATCACTTATGTTCTTAACATAGCTTTCATTCATGAGTTCCACATGCCAGCATTCATTTTGGGAATTCTCGAACATGGCCCGGTCCGTTACCAGGACGCATATTCGAGCTCGTCTCTCTCTCTCTCTCTCTCTCTCTCTATATATATATATATATATATATATATATATATATATATATATATATATATATATATATAATACATTTTTGTCTTAAATATAGAAAAAGTAATAAATTTCGTAGGGTTTCGCAACGAAATATATGGAAATTCCAGCCTGTAAGATTATCTAATGAATTTCTAAAGATCATCTACCAGAAAGTGCCAATCTGCAAATAGTGCAGGTTGTGTTACGGTAATTAATGTATGTGTACTTCTATGTGGAGATGTCTTTTTGGACAGTTCGCCCAGCTCCAACAGAATGCACAGTCGATGGGGCGACTCGCGCAAAATTCAGGATTGAGTGGGTTCCAGACGACGGACATATCTCTCCATCTTGTCGCATATAAATATGAGTAGAACAACAGGCTAGACGAAAGATAGTGTATTGAGATTTCTGGCTTTACTGAGATATTACAGTAAACACCCTGAAAGTGAAATAAAACTTGTGCTCCGTGAAGTGATAGTTCTATTGGTATTCCGGAAAACGGAATTTGTATTGGGACATATTTCGGAAAATGAATTTGGATTGTAAATGGACATCTACATGATTTCGTAATTTATTCAGCTTGATTTTTATGTTTATAGATTTATTGTGCTCAAACAATAAACACTGGTCATAACACTTAAAAAACTCATTGCTTGCTCATAACGTTATAATTTTAACTAGAATCTGTTAATGTGGTCATGGACAGCGCTGATAAAATTGGCATAGCGCGGAAAGACATTTTTGGATTTTATTTTTATTTATTTATTTACGTCAAAAACGGTTAAAAACTGTGACGTTAAAAATCAACAGATGACGATATGAAGTAATCAGAAAATGTACACATATCAACCTCCCAGTTTTATACGTCAGAAGAAGTAAAGCAAGTTACGTGGAAGTTGAGCTGTTGCAGGATGGAAGTGGTAAAAGTTAAAAGGGGAAATATTTCTTTAAAAAATGTGTGGTTGAACAGTTTGTTTCTTTGACGGGAACACACTGTGTAAAACAGCAAAAAATCAGGAAAAGGTAAAGCTTCAGTATTTAAAGCTGGCAGTGAAAGAACTAATTGCAAACATTGCAATGTGTTTACAAGTGATGAATATTAGAAGAAACAAATGTTTGTAACGAATTTTACTTTCTAATTTGTTTACAAGTTGTCTGGATGTAAAGCGAATATCCATATTGAAATAGAACTCTCCAGTCTCGACTCAAATCTTCCGTTATGTTTAAATACGGCCGAAACCGAAAAGTTGAAGGGTAACGTCGTGCTGAGAATGGAGGAAAGACGATATTCTTGGCTGTCTGCTGAAATTTGAATATTTTTTGGGGCTTACTATAAATATCTTTCCCATGCGGATTAGGATGCGCAGTTATACGTGTTTCTACATTGAGCGCTTTCTGATCTCATTGTGTTGATTTGTGCAAGTATTTGTAGGGAAATGTGGGGATTCGGGTTATGGGGATCACGAAACTGAGGAATATTTACTTCATGATGTGAGATACTAAATTAGTTGTGTTGTATCTACGAGTAGACGGGATGTCTGTGTCTGGGCAGCAGTCATATTTGGAAAATTTCGCAATTTTGTTTACTGAAATCCAACAGTTTGGGTAGTGAACAATCTCTCCTTCCCTCCTGTCATGCTTATCTAGACTTTTCTTTACGTGCGTGAAGGCTTTGAGAGGGTCCGCATTGACTCAAGTATCCACGTAATGAATGTGTTTTAATGTACTCCATAAATGGAAATAATATAATTGTTTCAAGGCAGTAGAAAACTAGTGATGGTATAGGAACACATAATTTCCCGCATTATCGGTAACAGTTACGCAATGTTATAACGTTGCAAATTCTTCTTAACACTTCATCCATCGCTTGAAAAACACCTAACTAAAAAGAGCGCCAAAGGTTAAAAAATTGAAATTTCAAGTTTTTAAATGACGGACAGACGGACGGACAGACGGACGGACACACGGACGGACAGACAGACGGACGGTCGGACGGTGGGACGGTCGGACGGTGGGATGGTCGGACGGTGGGACGGTCGGACGGTGGGACGGTCGGACGGTGGGACGGTCGGACGGTGGGACGGTGGGACGGTCGGACGGTGGGACGGTCGGACGGTGGGACGGTCGGACGGTGGGACGGTGGGACGGTGGGACGGTGGGACGGTGGGACGGTGGGACGGTCGGACGGTGGGACGGTCGGACGGTGGGACGGTGGGACGGTGGGACGGTGGGACGGTGGGACGGTCGGACGGTCGGACGGACGGATGGTCGGACGGACGGACGGACGGACGGTCGGACGGACGGACGGACGTTTTGAAAAAACAATTTTTCGGTATCTAGGGTCCCCAAAATGTGTATTTTCGTTGAAACCTCTAAATTGATTTTCCGCAGTATTACATAACTTTCTCTTTACTTCGTATATTAATCCCGTATATACGTATGTATACGAGAAAGTAAAAATCGTTTGGAATAAGATACACGATCGCTAAGACAAGAGTCCAGTTGGTAGCTCGGTTTGGTGGGGTCGCGGGTTCGTGTCCACGTAGTTGAGCGTGTTACACCTGGATGGTGTCATCGCTTTGTACATCTCCCGCCGGTAACAGGTAGGGTTTTGTATCGTCCTAAGTGTCATCTAGGCACGGCCATAGTTCTTCCACCGACTAATTACCCGCTGGTCCGTAGGGTCTCTTGGAGTACGACTGTTCGGAATTTGTAAGTCCTCACTGAAAACGCGTGCTGGAGGTTAGCCAGTCTCAGCCGGTGGAAGGTAGAGATACTACAACCACCTAAGCAGTGGATGCATATGCATCTAAACAATGACTCGTGAGAATCGAAGAGGGAAACGGTACTCATATTACGAGATTTGAAAAAGGACTTAGCTACAACCAAATAATTCAACCAGTATATTATACTTGACCAGATTGAGTGATATTTAAAATATAAAGCAAAATTTCAAGCACAGTTTCGAATTGTTCCAGTACATTTTCCTTGTTTCTGGGCAAAGCAACGTAATTATTGTTCCTGTCACTCAATCTCACTCGTAATTTCACAAGCTGACGTTTACAAAGCCCTTTGAAATTCTAATTTTTACGCTCGGCTTGTTTTTTAATAAAAACAATGAATTTTTCTGTGAGTTAAATCGAATAATGTAAAGTAATGAAATCACATCAATCAAAGACACCTACTTCACGCTCTCAAACAACTAAAGCAGAAAAACATTACCTTAACTATCTCATATGATGGGGTCAGCCAGTTTCTGTGGTTCATATTTTACTACATGATTAGTCACTTTAATTCATTAAATCTGAATTTTATATTGACACACGTGCAGTGTCTACTAGCCGATCATCATCATTATTGTTCATACGACTATTTGATATATTAACTATAATGTGCTCCATGTGAAGCATATGACTGACTACCGCGATGTTCACTCGCAAACATTGCAAACTTTGCACGAAATAGTATCTAACCTACATTTTTCTATAGCAGACTTATAAGGGACCGTCGTCGTTGCAAGAAATCGTTCATAAAATGGCATTTTATGGCACATATGACATTTTATGGTACGGCCCGTACCCATTCCATCTTCTCTTCCGGTCGTTCCACCCGTCCCTCACGCTCATTCTCACAGCCTGTCCTCAACGCCTGTACTCAGCACTTGTTCTCACTGCCTGTTTTCAATGGCCATTCACACCAGCCGTCCTCACCACCCCTTCCTCACTGTCCATCGTCTCTGCCCGTCCTTATTCCGACTTGCCTCACCACCCGGACTCACCACCTGGACTCACCACCTGGACACACCACCCGGACTCACCATCCGGACTCAGCGCCCCGCCGCACCTCCCGCCCTTACTGCCCGTCCTCTCTGCTCGTGTTCCCAGCGGGGGGGGGTGAGGTTATAATAAAGTTACCGTAGAAACATACTACGTTAAGAAATTGTTTCTAACGTTTTCAAAAGAGCTTGATGCTTAATGATTGCTGATCCTTAATGCTTCTTGCAAATAGAACATCTCCACAATGTGACCAAATCTTAACGAAAATTCATCACATCGTCTATTTTCTTCCTACCCAATATTGTAAATACATTATAACTGGACGCTTCACTAAAACAAAAAAAAGGCTCCTTTACCGAATGTGGCTATTGTGGCGGTATTTAAAACGAATTTAAAAATCGCACATTCAAACTATGGAATACCCTTGATCCTGCGAGTTTTCTTTCGTCGTTCTCGGATCTCGCGCCGTCGGGAAGTCGATTCGTGAACGGGGCAGATTGAGGCATAAGTCTTTGAATTGATTACACCGCATTCTCTCGAAAGCTGGGAATCACTACCCGAAGGTATACATCTGTACTGTTTCTTAAAGCCATATCTAAGAGATGGATAGTGATTGGAGTTCAAGATGATACGTAACGCCGTTCACAGCGACTCTTCCCTTCGGATGGGCGCATGTCCGTCGCCAGCGCGGAATCCTCTCGCTTTCCCCGTCCTCGTCACCGCGGCTGCGGAGCGCGTCACCCCGTCCGTCACCGCCGGCGGCAGACAAGTGGTCGGCTCCTTGACCTTCGCCCACTGCTGCTGGTCGCGGCCCGTTTCTCTACCCCCATCTGCGGGTCATTGTCTTTGTCTCCTTGCCCTGTTGCATCGGGAGAGATGTCGCAATGATGTCACTGCAGTCCCTCTGACCGGGATTAGTTTCGAGTCCCGTCGCTAGCAGGATTTTCGACACCAACTTTTCAGCTAGGTCGAATTCAGTCACTGTCTAGAGGAGAAACCTAGCGGACGGCTGCTCTGATCTGTAGTTTTCCGTTTTTTCTCCGATCAACATCGGGCAAATGCCGGAGCAGTACCCTAACGAACAGGCCACAGACAGCGCGCGATATTTTCTACCTCTTATTTGTCCTATCCTGTCTCCTTTCACAAACTTACACTAACATGTACTACACTACTACACATGCCGGGAGACCGGTCGGGAGCTTAGAGTTAGGTCTGGCTGAGGCGCGGATCCGCTGGTGCGAGGTCCCTGGTTGGGAAAAGCCCTGCTAGCCGACGGTAGATCGACGCCGGATCTCGCCATCCAACAGGGGAAGAACACAACCGCCTCCCGATAAAACATGCACTACGCTTACGGATATAATGACCCTAGTAGTTGACGCGCCCGGAATCACTAACAATCAATCAATGCCCGGCACTGTTCGAACGGTGCCAGCATGTTTGGGACTCGGGAGGCGCCACGCCGCGCTGCACCGAGCAGACATGCGCCGCCTCGCACGTGGCGTAACGCTCTTGAGAAAGGCCGGGCGTGGGGCATCCCGCGAGCTACGGGGACGGATCGAAGAGTAATTAGAAGTTGCGCAACGGTGTGGGATCTGGCAGGGACGAATAGGTGGAAGACATGTAGGTGCAAATGGAGAATTCACGTGTCCGCTCATTGCCCTCGGTTCGTACAGGAATCTAAGGTGGTATTTCGAAAGTAATGTGACAATGACATATACTTCAAGTGCATATATTTTTATGACTAACTGAAGTGTCCGGCGTTGCACGGGCATTTTTTACAGTTAATTATCAGTCGAAAGGAGGAATTCCATTTATTCAGGCCCTGCAGCGGGGCCTACTTTAAGCTATTTCATTGTATCTCTCCTCCGCCCGACCCCGCCCAGCTATCGCCGTCTTGTCTTGCCCCCATTTGGAAATTTCCGGTCTATCTCACTCACTTTGATATTGGAAAACATCTCTCTCACATTCCTCACTTTATAACTAAAAACAATTAACAAATCTAAACTGCAAAATAAAATCCTTGTACTTACGTATATTCTTTTGTGAATTTTACATATAATACCAACACTTTCAATAAATTGCCACATTGTAAAACTAACTTTTTTTTCTTGTTCATGTTCTTGTAGTCATAATAAAAAAAATGAACTTTATCTTCTGCCAACTCGTGACCTTGAAGGGACTTTCTGTTTTAAGCGGAGTAATAGATATAGACGCTAGTAGATAGGCGGCCGGCGGTATCTCCAGTTTTTCTAAGAACAAAATATAATCTGCAGCTCTGTGTTGGAGGTCTGTAGATGCAAAGTAATATCACTTTTAGCGAAATAAGATGTACAACAGAAGTTTCGAAAATTGTTTCAACGGAATACGCATTTAATTCCGCCAAAGAGAATCAATATTATTTCTAACGTAAGTAAAATAACCCCCGTATGTAGGACCTTTATGCGATTCTCTCTCTCTCTCTCTCTCTCTCTCTCTCTCTCTCTCTCTCTCTCTCTCTCTCTCTCTCTCTGCAATAAAAGCCTGCGAGGTACAAGTTTGGAATTTGGAAAATGTTCATTAGGAAATAAAGTTCTGTAAAGCAAAGAACATCCATTTGCTTTAAATCGCACTGTAGAGCTGCCTCGATAAACTCAGTTTTATTTGAAAGGGATTGAACATAATGGTGCAGAATGTTTATCTTTTGCAAGTACCTACACGAATTTTTTTTGTACTGCATCTGACTGTAGTTGCTATATATTTACTCCATTTTTACCTCGAGTGCGTGGTCGAAGGTTGTAGTGTGTCCCGGCAGTGACAGGTGAAGAAAATGGGGCATCAGGTGTAGATGAATTGGTAGTGGGAATGGGAGAAACGGGAGTAGGTTCAGAGGAAGAGGCAACAGAGTTCGAAATAAGGGTGGGGGGTGGAAAACGTAAGGAAGGTGAAAGGGATGGATTTTTGGCAGAAGACTGCGTAGGACTGGAGTTGATGGTGTATTGTGCAAGCTTGTTACCGACTGCATGTTTTCCAGCAAGGTTCATGTGAAGACCGTGCCGGGTGAAGTGTTTTGCTGAGAGTAAATTAATTTCAAAAAGTGTGACATTTGTTTTTCAAAGTTGCAGTTTTAATTGTTGGTGTGCGTGCCTAATCTTGCTGCATAGTGTTGGTCTGTTGAACCAGAAGGGCAGAGTCGAGACTACACTGTTAATATTTTGGGCGGCACATTGTAATTTGTTTACATGTTGTTCAGGTGTAAAGTTACCGCCCAAGTTAATGTCATTCTGCCCTCCTATGATAATGACTGTGTCCTGATTGGTCAGTGTCTTCGTGTGGGAGTCCAACTTTGCAGTCATATTTGTAATCCTCCCGTAAGTTTTAAAGGAGATGAGACTGAGAAGTTGTTGCCTATTGAGTTGAATGTCTATCAGTGTCTATAGAAACTGCGCAAAATATGGGCTCCGAGGAATGTTTGTTCGCGCATTCTTCACAGTATTTTTTCGTGATTAATGATTGTTTTTTTTAAAGAGGCTCTCATCTTGTCCGAATGACAGCAGATTACATTGCCACCGTTCAAGTTGCGTTAATGTTCACGACGATGATGCATGAAGTATACAAGTTTCTCGGATCCTGTAGACGCCTATTTTTCTTTACAGTACCTGTGATTTCGAGGTGTATTGATATATAATTTTGACAATGCGGTGACTGATATATGTAGATGTTTTTGTGATGAACCCGGTCAGTCACAATTCGCTTTTAAGTGAAAATGAGAAGAATTTCGAGGAGTTGAATGATCTCATTCATGACGCAGTAAATTGTAATGTCTGATGTTAGAGGTATTAATTCAGATAATATACACACAATAGAAAGCCAACAGTTTGCATATTTCGGTGCTTGTGCTATGAGAATAGTTAGAGAGATATAATTCCCTCTAGACACGTTTTTACAATAAGTAACTAGTGGTGGTAAAACAGCCCACACTTTCTCGCATTATTTCTAACTACTAATATTATATTACTACAATAAGCTGCAAAAATGTTTCCAACAAGTACACATTTTTGAAGCTCCTTGACTGGAACTCAAGTCTATCAAGTTAACTTGCTATCCGTTTTATCGCTTCACCTCGCAGTCACTCTGCCATGCTTAGTTGGACCGACGTTAAAAAATCTAATTCTCTCCTATTATTTCCAATACTGAACATTCGAAAATCAGAGAGTAAAACGAAAATGAGACATGTCATTCTTTTAATATTCTCTTTTATGTGTGAAAAATAATTTAAAGAAAATATTCGGAGCGATTTTTGAGAAAATACATGTTGAAAAAAATTGCTTACAGAAAGGACGATTGCACTGAAAATTACGCAAAAAGTATTCATATTCTTCAAGAACTGTCTATGACGTTATTTCAAGGTCCGCTTTAAAGAACAGCATTCACTAAAGAAAAATAATCAATATTGTGGTTGTAGGAACACGCCTCAAAAAGTTTTGAGCTGTGCAATTTTCGACAAATGTGGCATTTTAATGAAAAATAAAACCTGGAACATTCTTTCCTTTCAAATTAGATATGGATTTAAAAATTAATCAGAAATATAGCTAGTGATTACATTGGAATTCTCCACCAGATTTTTATCTAAAATTATGAAATTATTATTGTGAAATTTAGGAAATGAGGAGTAGGGGAGGATTGGAAATAAGGCATTTAAATTTAAGACGTAAGGCATTTAATGCTTGTGAGTTATGTTACAAAAAGAAGGATGGGTTTTTAAAAAGATAATCTAATGGGTACTATTTTTAAAATTTTTGTATCAAAAACTAGAAGGGAGTTCGTTTGGAGGAAAACATATCAAGTCACGGGTTCAAGTTTTGAGGGAAAGGAAATACATTGAAAAATAATGATGGGATTTATGTGTATTTCGTCATAAGAATAACAGTAATTATATTAATATAAGAATTTAATGTTAATCTACTTGTTTTTTTTTAAATAATGAGATAAGTAAAAGATTGAAAGTTGCTGAGACGATCATTTAGGAAATTTTTACATCAATTAAAATATTCCCAAAACTTGAAAACTCGACCCACTATGCCTCACCAATAAGCCAACGATTTATTGTACTTTTACTCCTGGGACTGCAAGCAAGGGACCATCATGGCATACGCCTTAAAGACTAAGATTGGAATAAGAAATAGAAGATTGGAATAGGGATTGCAATACGTCTCAATAATGAGAGTGCGGCGATGACCAAGGCTTAAGTTCCAGCAATCGAGCCGTGAAAAGGTCGAGAAGTAACATTCTGATGAATCCCTGTAGTGACCTCCTTTCAACTCTTGAAATGTGCTACTGTATTTTATAGTTGTGGAAAACTGTTACAAGCAGGAATACCAGTGACAGTAATGGTTTCTTAAAACACTTACTGTTAATGTGCTGCAGAATACAAATCACAATAATTGTGAAGTGGAAAACAAATAAGGCGTGTCATCCAGGCACGATGTAGTTTCATAATCTTAACAGATTGAAATAGGATCATATTCCGGGCACTGTTGAAAATCTTGTAGAGAAAGAGAAGACAATGAAGATTGTGCCTCTGTTCAATGGTAAGAATTTTAGATAGCTCAAAGAGAGTTAATTCTCATATTTCATATGACCTTATTTTATGATCAATCTTTGAGGAACATATTTTATTAGGGGAACAAATATCTACCTTCAATATTATAGTTGTAGAAAGACTCCAAAAAATTGAACTTTTGCAGTTTTCGAAGATTCATAGATTTAAATGAAAATGAGACCTGCGGCTTTTTCAACGGTCTCTCACGATTACCGAGGAAAACAACCACAAAATCTGAGCCATTTTCTTGGAAATGCTGAAAATATTGTTAAGGCTTCATGTAAAGTATCCCCAACAGTCAAAATTTGTTTCAAAGTGATAAGATTTCGATATCGCCCAGATACGTCGCGAAATACGAATTTTGGAGAAAATTATCTGGTCGGTTTAAGTGTTAGTGTTTACCACGGCCTATCGGACAAACGGGTAGACGGACAGATGGACTGACGGATTCACGGACTGACGGGATATGTATTTTTCTGCATCTTTAATCCATAAATCATGTATTTTGAAAACATATATTAGAGGAAGTAATATACTACGTATAGAAATAAGTTTTATCCAGTTTTTTGTTACCCATCTCAATCGAAATGTCATATCAGGTGTTTTTTTAAGCAGGCTGACAATTATTTTCTGACTGTTTCTCTTGGAACAGTTTACGTGGGATAATTTCACCCTCCTTTAAAGAAACATTTCCAAGCTGTAAGCCTACGATTTGCATTTGTCCACGTAGACTGGCATGTTTTGACACTGTGCACCGGCCAATGGCCGGCGGGTGTTTCGCAACGCGGGCCAACGCGTTGGCGACCTCCGCAAGGGACGCACCGGCCGCCGGACAGCGGCCGCTCCGCACTGCTCCCCCCGCCCCGCCCCGCCCCGCCCCGCCCCTCCCCGTCCCGCCCCGCCCCGCCCCGCCCCGCCCCGCCCCGCCCCGCCCCGCCCCGCCCCGCCCCATCCCGCCACACCCTGCGCCATCACGCTCTGCCTTGCTCCACCCCGCCCCGCCCCCGCCCGCTCAGCCTCTTCCTCCCCGCTCTGCCCCCTCCCAACCGCTCCCCGCCCCCGCCCCTCTCCTCCTCGCCCCCCCTGTCCCTCCCCGCCCGCCCCTTCCTGCCCCTCCCCACCCCTCCCTGCCCTTCCCCCCACCGCGCCTTCCCCTTCCCCCGCACTCCGCTCCCCCCAAAACGGGCCCGCTCCACTCCGCCCCGCATTGCCACGCCTCGCCTCGTCCCGCCGCGCATCCCCGCTCCGCCCCTTGCAGTCTCGCATCGTCCATCGAGCACCTCCCACTCCGCTTCGCACGACCCTGCTCTGCCCGCGATTTGCCACCCCGTCTCGCACTGCCCCACGACACTCCGCGCCACCCACCACCCCTGCATCGGCCCGTGCTGCTCCACTCTCCGCTCTACCGCCGCCACCCCGCGTCGTGCACACCGTAAGCCCGCGCGAGAGGATGAGGCAAGCCGCCGCAGACGCGCGACCGCCGCGCGGGGCCAACATGGATTTTTCCTCCATTCATAACAACTGTCGGATTTCCAAACGCGCGGATTAAAATTCAGGGAGCATCGTCGCTGGAGCCGGGGCGCGCAACGTAATGACTCCCTCTCAGTGAGTTCGGTGGAGAAGTAAAATCGCGCATCCTTGGAAATTCATCGAAGAAGCCGAATAAGAAAGTTTCATCTCACAAATAGGGGTCAGCTTGTAAATATTCTCAGGGGTCAGCTTGTAAATATTTTAAAGTAAAGTTTAGTTTAAAGAATTGCAAAAGCGTTATTAACAATTAGATGCTTCATTTTCGAAAGCGTACTTGGCTCCTTTCGAGAAAAAAATAAAGACAAAATTACGGCCTTTTTGAGAAGATAACTTATTAGAAATTGCATATATTTCGTGTACAATTTAATCGGCCGAGTTTAGCTCACAGAAAATAATTCGAGAGCGTTGTTGCTATTTCTGCAATAAATCTGAGGTTGTAGGTTTCTGGTGCCGACGGTTGCGGATTTTCGACACAAATAGAATGCAGTAGCTGTGTGGAGGCTGTGCTAACAGACACACATGCGCTCACACACACACGCACGTGCGCACACACACGCGCGCTCTCACTCACACACATGCGCTCACACACACACGCACGTGCACACACACGCACGTGCACACACACGCACGTGCACACACACGCACGTTCACACACACGCACGTGCACACACGCACGTGCACACACACGCACGTGCACACACACACGCATGTGCAGACACACACACGTGCAGACACACACACACGTGCAGACACACACACTCACGTGCAGACACACACACGCCCGTGCAGACACACACACGCACGTGCAGACACACACACGCACGGGCAGACACACACACGCTCGTGCAGACACACACACACGCACGTGCAGACACACACACACGCACGTGCAGACACACACACGCAGGTGCAGACACACACACACGCACGTGCACATACACACGCGCGCTCTCACTCACACACATGCGCTCACACACACACGCACGTGCACACACACGCACGTGCACACACACGCACGTGCACACACACGCACGTTCACACACACGCACGTGCACACACGCACGTGCACACACACGCACGTGCACACACACACATGTGCAGACACACACACGTGCAGACACACACACACGTGCAGACACACACACTCACGTGCAGACACACACACGCCCGTGCAGACACACACACACACGTGCAGACACACACACACACGGGCAGACACACACACGCACGTGCAGACACACACACGCACACACACACGCTCGTGCAGACACACACACACACGTGCAGACACACACACGCAGGTGCAGACACACACACACGCACGTGCACATACACACACACGCACGTGCACATGCACATGCACACACACGCACGTGCACATGCACATACACACACGCACGTGCACATACACACACACGCACGTGCACATACACACACACGCACGTGCACATACACACACACGCACGTGCACATACACACACACACGCACGTGCACATACACACACGCACGTGCACATACACAGACGCACGTGCACATACACACACGCACGTGCACATACACACACGCACGTGCACATACACACACGCGCACGTGCACACACACACGCACGTGCACGCACACACACGCACGTGTACACACACGCACGTGCACACACACTTACAGGTACTAGTACTACAATACCACATATACCGGGAGACATACGTGGCACTGTAGTACTAGTACTGTACTAGTATCGGTGGTACTGTACTGTACTGTGGGGCGGTGTCTATAGGTGGACTTCCCTAAGACGACGTGTAGGTCGCTGCCGAATCTCACCACTCAGCGCGGAGCTCCCTTTCGTGATAAAAACTTGTGGTGCTCCAACAGCACATACTTTTTTACTTTATTTCTCTTTGACAATCTTCAAAAACTTAACAGAATTCCTGACAGACTGAGACCTATGGCATTTTTATGTTTCCATTGGTCTATCCGTAAAAAATATGAAAAAATATTTGCAGTTCTAAGATTTTTAAAAAAATTGCGTCAACTTCAAGCAGAAATTAAGCGAAAACCTCTTGTTTTTGCATTGATTTGTTGTAGTTCTTCCGGGCGTCTGCTACTAAGGTCATTAGTCCCGAAAGTGTAGTGCTTTTTTGTCGGGATTGAAAGGAGTGCGTTCCGCGACCCTTTTATTAGGGTCCTGCTCCGGCATCCACTTGGTGATGATCGGAGATACAATGGAAAACCACCGATCAGAGCAACCACCGACCAGTAGAATTCTCCTTCACACAGTGGCTGAATTCGACCTAACTACGCGAATTTAGCTAGTGTCGAAAATCCTGCCACCGTTTTGACTTGAATCCTATGACCTCAGAGGACGGTCAGAAACACTATAGTGACACTATAGTTTTCGAAAACACAGAGAGTTAGCCGAAAAGTTTTTTTTAACGGACCCGAAATGAAATTTTAACCGTCCTATTGTAACACACAAGGGAAAAAAATTTAAAGAAAAAATGTGGAGCCACTTTTAAGAAAATAAAGGTTTAAAAACAAACCATACTTTACGGAAAATTACGCAAAAACTACTCACCTGAGAAAGTAAAATGAATATATTATATTCAGACATTTTAATTAGGACAGTTTAAATATAGATTTTACCAGTTAAACCTAAATGTATTACATTTTCTTGCTTCGTAATTTGGCTTTCCCGTTCTCAAGATCAGTCAACATATGCACTTAATAAAATTCAAAACAATTTCATCTGAAAGCTTGAAAAGATAACGGGCTAAATTTTATGTGCGTTATTGAACGTACATTTCAACGAATTAGTTGAAATTGTTCAATTAGTCATTTTGAAAATTTGGAATATTACAACAATATCAACACCCCGGTTACTTTTACAAGGATGGAAACTTTGCTCCATCACATGATGTTTACACTCGGCAATTGAGACTCTCAACAGTACTTCTGACGACAGTAACTTCTGCCCTACTTAAGAGATGTAAATAGCTCTTTCGTTCATTAGTAGCTCTAGTTCTCTGAAAGTACTTAAGAGAGCATTAAGGATAAGTTTGAATTCAAGAGGGTTCTTCGTAGGTAACAATCGTAGGCGTATTGATATCGGGCCCACGATCACTCTCGACAGGAAATACCAGTTATTAGGCTGGAGCCGTTTTATAATAATTTCGAGATTAAGCCACTATTGACCAGGCATTCATGAGAATCAAAAGTAAGAAAACACATGAGCACGGAAATGCAAAAGACATACAGTTTTCTAAAATGACTGGGTCATAGAATTGTTAAATATTCGTAAGAATTATTTGTATAAGACTATATTCCCAATGTTGAAGAAATGAAATATGTAACCATTCGAAAGCTTGAATTTCCTTATCTGGAGTAGTGATTTGATATTTAACATTGCTGTATTTTCACTCTAATCTTCAAATTCTAGCGTTATTCAATATCTATGTTTTACTCTTTAGGACTTTTAGAGATAATTTATACTTAATTATATTAAATTTTATATGTATTGTGTATACTCTTTTTGGTTTTCGTTTGTCAATGCTACAAACTTGCAAATGCTGTTTCATTCGTATAAATCTGCATAATCATAGAAAAATTACCAAAAAAATGCAGGAAAAGGAGCCCTTTTTAGGCTTACCGCCACGCCGTGAAACGATATTACCGGCACACTTTCCTTGAGCTCCGGAATCTCTATCCCTTCTACTTTGCCAATACGACTGAAGAATGAAAAACGGTAGCAACAAACGTTAACATCATTTAATAACAATGCATTTTGCTCTCGTGTGATAGGGTATATTTGCATTGTCAAACGACATCCAGATTTGATTTGGTAACACTGCCATCCAAATAATCAAACTCACCACTGCTCCCTCCTCTAACGAAAGGGAACTCAAAAAAAAAAAAACGCTTGTATTTTAGATGTGTCAACGAGGTTTTTTTTATTTGAACCTCGATCATCTCATACTTATTCCATAGATTTGCTCCTTCAGGTGTGAAAATGAAGCACCTAATCTAAGCGAGAGGGACTTACAACAATGAAGAGAGAATTTATCTAGATTCCTTTCTATTATTGGAAAATTAGCAATCACTACGGTATTATGTTATAATTCAAAAGAATGAACTTTTGGGAAATTTGACTTATTTAAGAAAATTTTGTAATTCGAATTATAAAAAGAATTGTAATTTTCCTACCTAATGTTTTAAATGATTCGAAATATGTTTGCCATAAAAAGCATGGGCTATCAAGAAACACTGCACTCACATGTTTATTGAACTAGAAATGTTTTTCAGATTTCGATTCATCGTGAATGGGAAGATGTTCTGATTGGTCATATTGGTCTGATTTATTATCAGCTTCATCAAAATATTTATCAAATGGAAATATTCTCATCGGATTTGAAATACTATTGTGCTGTTTTTGTGACATATATTAAATGCATTGGGTAATGATACTAGAAAGGGATGCATTACTTATTTATTTGTATGAGATTTAACTTAAGCCCCAATGAAATCCTACAATACGTACACTGGATGTGAGATTTTCTGATTACATTAAAACGAGTATATGTGATCACTAATCAGAATTTTTTATAGGAACTTTAAGAAACGCGTAACTCTAGAAAGTTCTCCAAATTTCCGAATCTCTTGACGGACAGCGACTTACGATAATTTTCTATAAGGCTCTTGTAGGCAACATGCGCTATCGCTAACGAGGTACAATCCGAGTGTTGTACCTATACCTACGGCAAATTAAATTTTCACTTTCCTTGTATTAAGGGAATATACGAAAGAACTTTGAATAACACTTCCTTAAAGGAAATATCGTTTTCTCAGCCCATGTGTAAACTCCGCGTAAAGTACTTGAAACAGATACGTGAAGGGCTTCTCAGCAGTTTTCCATTTTTTTAGACCCACTTCTAAACAAAGGGAAGTGACATGTTTCTCAAAAAGTGTCATGAAATAAACTGTTCAGTATATGCAGTGCTTCATTTATAAAATTTTAGTTACTGAAACGTGCCACAAATTAATTATTAATTTAATAGAAATAGTTATATATAATTTTAATAATAGTTATAATATAATTTAATAATAAATTCCTGAGGCACCGAAACGCCGTTCCATGGCGTTCCGCCAAAATCAAGCCCTGAGTGTATGTATGGAGGTAGGTATAAGCGTAACATGTTCAAGGTGCATAATTGTAATATATCTGCGTTAATATTGATATTAAATCATACCTGCATTATATATTATTAGTCATAAAGGTTAACAAAAAAAATCACTAGTATTATGTCTTACCTGATAATAAAGTATTTTAGTGACACATCTTATCCCTACTATGAAAAAAAATAATTTGAGTGTTGTGACTAAAGTAGCTGGTTTCACGCGTGCTTTCTTAGCCTAGATGTCGAAGTCAGGAATCAAGTAAAGTACGTTTGTTCATTTTAAATAATCAGTTTCTAATTTTCCAAATCTTTCACTAATATGCACTGTAATATATGTAGATATTTCGAGAATTTGACTTTTTGAAGATAAAAATTATAAAAATTTTCCCTTTCACCTATTTAAGCTAACTTTCTACAAAGTTCACATTATTTATTTTGTAGTTTCTTATCTCCCAAATGCCATAATTTGTAATTAAATTTGTTCAAAAAATTGTTAATCCGGCCGGGTTTCGAACCTTGCTCTTTTGGTTTATACTTATTTACTCCGGCCGTAAAGCAAAAGACCCCCGTCTTCGATTCCAGGTAGGGATGACACTTATATGAACGAACTTAATTATTAAAATACATTTGTTATACAGTAACAAGATCATATCATGGGAAATATGATTATTGGGCGGAACATATTTCCGACGTAATTACTTAGGTGACGGGGTGGTGACAACTGAATTTTATTTTGTTGCTCAGTCCAAAGTTCTAACGGCTTAAATATCTCTGGGCACATTTCTTTTGCAGACATTCACCGCGCCAACTCTCTTAAAGTAGTGCTGTCAGCCTGAAAAGAGTGTCAAATAGCTTTGTTGCATTTGAAGCAACATTTATTTTTACGATTTTACGTTTAGTGTGGAAATTGAGGCGAAACTTTACGTACCTATCCCCACACTGTTCCGATTCCAAAAATATATTAGCCTCAAAGAGAGAAAGGCCAGTCCCACTTGCAAACTAATATCATAACCGATGAACGTGCGAAAATTTGCAGATGTTTGACGCTCTCCCCCCAGTGCCGTGTTTACAGCTGCGCTATCCCAAACGCTGTCTGCGGAATTGCCGCGACCCGTAAAACAGCTCCATTACATAAAACGCTCCAGAGTAAGCAATGATCATCAGGAGCCAACACGATAAAACACTATCTGCTACAAGCGCTTCTCATCAACTTAACAGCAGCCTGCGTTGCCGCAATGCTCATCGTGCCGCCCCGCCTTTCGCCCGCCCACATCGCCGCGTCGCACGCAACGCCTTTTGCGAACGCACCAGGTGCGATCACACGCCTAGCCGCCCCCGCGTTCGGACATCAAGGAAGTGTTTACTTTTCGCCGCGCGTCCGCACTTCGCGCTCACTCACTAACTCATGCCTAATTAAAGGAAGTTGTTTCGTTACAACCAATGAAGATGCGGAAGTTCTTTGCAACGCTGGTAGGAGAAACGAATGTAACATTAGAGGATCCCGCACTGCTTCCGTTTCTGTTGTCGGTTAGTACTGAATAGCAGAGTAAATGGTCTTTTATGAACGGAGAAACATCACTTTCATTTACAATTGCAAGTTTTTATTTAGAGTTCACCTGCTGAATGCTTATGTTCAATTTCGAAAGAATTATCAATTGGATGATATTTTTTAGTTGAATTCTTAATAAATCTTATGTGATCTTAGTTACTCCCAGTTATTATTACTCAGGAATGGACGGATAATATACTATTTATTCGAAAATCGACCTGTTCTTTTCTTAGCATAATTTTGACGTATAAATATTATTCATTGATTGAATTTGCCTTACGTGGCGAGACTCAGGCCATGAGGCCTGCTCTTCCATCTGACCACGCAAATTTCGTTACACTCCTTTCACCAACCATGGGAGAAAGAAGGTATTACTTGGGCGACGAAACAGGCGATTTGAATTTAGCTCAGAGGCATCATTTAGGCTTGAGGATCTTTTACATGCAGTAAATGTACTAACATGGGACAGCCGGCTTTACTTCCCCTCCGAAGGAAGGCGTACGAAGGATTTTTTCGCCCTTAAAAATCCACGGCTTCGATCGGGTTTGAACCCGCAAACTTGGGTATAGTAGTCCAATACGCTAACCGCTACACCATCGCCGCCGCCAATGAACTATAGATAAAATTTCTTTTCTTTAAATGGGTTTCGAATATAATATTTACTTTCTCGCCTTATGAAGTACTTTGTAAGAAGAGAAAATTATGTAAGCATGCCCGCAAAAATGGCTAATTTTTAAGAAATGTGACTCTGAAAGGGAAAATTGTTATTTCTGTTTCTTTGCAGAGACTTAAGTACTTACATAGGCACAAATTTTATTTGATTGAATTGTCAAGTTGGTTACTTTAATTTATGTTTGCAAGTTAGATACTATCGACTCAAAACATTTTCCGACAGTAAAATATTTGAATTAGTAAGTCCGTAGTAATTATTGTCTCGAAACAGGATGGAAGTACATTATTTAGATATCGTTTAACTTCTTTAAAGCATTCAAGAAGATCTGGAAAGGCGAATGTTACTAACGAAACTAAGATTGTAATGATGTAACTAAGATTCATGAGCACGACATACTACACTTCACTGAAAAGGAAATATTTGTCTTATTTATCATTTACGATTTTTTGTAAACTCGATTTCTAATACATCCCTCTTCCATGATTTAGGTTGCTTTGCAGGAGTTGTTTTCTGTGCATCAAAAGATTAGATGATTCTTCATTTTCGTGTTCGAAGCCTAATCGATGGAAACTTTTTAAGTCAACACTCGTATCGAACTCACGATGAATGTAACTAAAATTAGACCCTATTGAAATCTGTAAGTGATAGTTTTTTCAGAAATACAGAATTTAAAACTTCTGGGAACTTGTCTAAATTTCCGAAGTTGAGAACAAACGATTCAAGTAGTATTAATCACCCCGTCAAAAGATTATGTTACTCTCTTTGACCCAATTCTCTGGAAAATGATGGCCATGATCTCTGCGTAGTTACCGGGATACAGAACTGTGAACACATTTAATTCTAAAAAAAAAATGGATAAACACGCGTAGCCATGGCACCTCCAGATTACGCCAGCACTCCGATATTCCATTTGAGGCGCAGAAGAAAGAAAAACCGTCGGTTAAGTGTAATCGCCCAACACTATTGGTAAGCCAAATCGTCTGCTGTTGGTAAATCGTCAGTTTAACTCTACTTAGAATGATAAAATGTTTTTCCTTACTCAAACCAAACGTAGGATATTAACAGCTATCCATAGCTGTAATTATAGGAAGTTTTATCTCCATAAAATTTGCCCACATCTCATTGATAAATTAACTTCTGGATTTCCAAACCAAACTCCCAAACACTAACAGCCACTTGAGTACTTCCCTTGCAGAATGCGAGGAACACTCAAATCGAAGCGCCCTCCCCAGCATTCATAGGGAACGAGAGTGTGCTATCTCGTGACGACGCAGCCTCCAGCACAATTACGCGAAAGCCTCAGAATGCGGGTGGCGGTGGTAGCGGTGCTCCACGCCCCCTCTCGGCATGCGGCGGCGGCGGCGGCGGCGGTAGGGGCGTCGGTGGAGGCGTTGGTGAGGGCGTGGGTGGGGGCGGGTCCAGACGCCCGGAAGCCAGAAGCCGCCGACATCGATCGGGTCCTCCCACTGCCACCCCCACCGCCGCCATCGACGGCGCCGTCACCCCCGCTGCCGTTGTTGCTCCTGTGGCGACCGCTGTAGTAGGGTGTCCGTGCCCGCGGGGCTCAGATCAGTAGCCCATTGTCACGATATTGCTCTCCGAAGTGGGTGCTGTTTTACCATAAGGTCATCTGAATCAAAAGCAATAAAAGAGAGTCCACAACAAATGTACCCGAGTGTCACGCAAGACAATCAAGGGGATTGGGAAAAAGTCAACGGAGTGGGATTGTGTTCAAAATAAGTAATAAAATAACATGGATATCGCTGTGTGATTAAGCCGCTCTGCAAAAAAGGCAACAAAAATGAAATTCAAAATTATCGGCCTATTTCTCTTCTGTCACTTCTTTTCAAAACTATTAGACACCTTTTAGATACGAATGGAAACCATTCTCATAAAACACGACGAGCTTGCAGATTGCCAACATGGATTTAAAAAATTAAAAACTAGGGAAAGAGCCATATATTCTTTTCTTAAAGATGTCTCCTCATCATTGGATCAAAATCAAACACATATTGGATTATTTTTAAATCTCTCAAAAGCTTTTGACGCCATTGATCATGATATTTTACTTTCAAAATTACCTTCATATGTAATCCGTGGTCGTGCCCTAGATTGGTTATGTTCGTACCTTAAACAACGATCTCAGAGAGTGGAAATACCTTACTGGAATGATGGAACATTATGTACACACCTTTCCGACTCTTTGCCAATTGAACATGGAGTTCCTCAGGGATCGGTTTTAGGCTCTATTTTCTTCCTGCAATACGTAAACGATATGCCCTCGACTATTCCAAACGGAAGAGCAGTTCTCTTAGCGGATGATACAAACATTCTTTGCAATAAAAAAACCATAAATAGTACAATATCAGATGTTTCAAATTGACTCCAAAATAACAAATTAATAGTACATGAAAAGAAAACGGTTTTAATGCAGTTTTCCATTTCAAATAAACAATTCTGTGCTCCATTGAAAATGAACGGCGTAGCATTGACTGATGTGAAGATAACAAATTATTTAGACCTCTCAATTCAGTCAAATCGCAAATGGGACGTCCATTTAAATGAATTGAACACAAAATTCAGTTCATTATGCTACACGTTCAGAATTATTTCAAATTCAGTCAGCCTTCATACTGCTTGTTGTGTATATTTCGCGAATGTTCATTCCCGCTTGAGATATGGCATAATATTCTGGGGAAATAAATCTTATAGCTCCCAGTCTTTTAGATTACAAAAACTAATTGTACGAATAATAACCAAATTCACGTGATTTTTGTAAGCCTCCCTTTATTAATCTAGAAATTTTACCATTGCCTTGTCTGTTAATTTACGAATCAGTAGTTTTTGTCAAAAGACTTGCTTAAGGGTGGTAATAAATTTTCAGGAAACGCCGAGGTCTATAACTATTCATAGGTCTATAACAACTGTTCCGCAAATCATAGATGTATTGCGGTTTGCATTAAACACAAAATTGTGTTTAAAAATCATCACTGAAGTTTCGAGATGAACTTACCATATTGAAATATTACGACATAAGATATCGTAAATATTTAGATATTTATTTATTTAGTAACAAACAGTAAAAAACTGTATGTGCCGAATGAGGGAGAAAATCATCTGCGCACGCTTTCTTGCGTTTCAGAATCCCTTCCCAACAATTTAACTATTAATAGTTGAAATATGAAAAAAATTAAACAAATTAGTAATAATAATATTTTAAAAGAGCGAGATTAGTATTTCAAAAACTAGATATTTTCGTTTCCAAGATAAAGAAAACTTATTTGTAACGGTAAACGAACTGCAGATTTGATTTTTCTGCATTGCTAACAAAATAGTAACTCACTCTAAGCTCTATGACAACTTTAAGCAAACAAAGAACTCAACAAAATGTGCGGATAGTGAATCTACATTTACGTCCAGAAGCAAATCTAGGGGCCATCTCAACATTTGCTCAATGGATCAGGAAAACTGGACAAAAACCCAAGCGAGATGGGGGTCCTTGACCCGGAAGCTGAAGTACATAACTTGTTAAGTCATTTAAAAATGTCAATGCAAATGAAAACTAATTCATTATACTGTATCATTGTTTTGTTAAAATTAACATTTTTATTTTTGGTTATCGGTATAGTCTCTAATTGTATAGAAACACTTATGCAGCTGAAAATATTTTACTTTTAACTTAAATTTGTGTACCGATTTTAATTGCTTAATGTTATCTGGCAATGCGATGTAAAGTAACCTACATGGATTATATGTGGATTTCTTGTAGGGAGCTGTTGACACTGACACTTAATGAACATAATTTCTACGACGTGTGTTGTAATTATAAATATGAGTATTAAATGAAAATAAGTTCCCACCGTTATGTAAGTCAGTTTTGACAAATATTACAGATTCTTAAATAAATAGGCAAGGTAAGATTCATAGCTCAATGAAAAGAGGCTTATAGGGATCATGTGGATGGCACTTTTTCATTGTTCCGATAATTTTCTTCAGCAATTTAAATGTCCGGGTACGAAAGGATGAGCTTCCCTAGAATATTATGCCATATCTCAGGCGGGAATGTTCATTTGCACAATACACGCCGCAATCTCCATGAAGGCTGACAGATTTTGAAAGAATTCTGAATGCAACATAATCAACTTAATTTAGTGTTTAATTCTGATATAAGTACATCTCATTTGAGGTTTGACTGAATTGAGAGACCTAGAAATTTTGTTACCTTAACATCAGCTAATTGCATATTGTTCATTTTCAATGGAGCATGCGATTGCCGATTTGAAATGCAAAAATGCTTTGAAACCGTTTTTTAGTTAACTATTAATTTGTTATCACAAAACGAATTTGAAACTTCTGAAATCGTACTATTTATTGTTTCTTTTTTGCAAAGAACATTCGTGTCATCGGCAAACAGAATTGTTCTTTCATTTTTAATAAAGGAGGCATATCGTTTACGTACAACAGAAAGGGGCCTAAGATCGAACATAGGCCTAAGATCGAACCGTGTGGGACGCCATGTTCAATTGGCAAAGAATTGGAAAGATAAGGAAATAATGTCTTTTCGCGCAAGTACGTTATTTCTACTCTTTGAGATCGATGTTTAAGGTACGAGTTATCCAATCTAAGGCAATACCACGAATTCCATATGAAGGTAATTTTGAGAGCAAGATGTTATGGTCAATAACGTCAAAAGCTTTCGAAAGATCTAAAAATATTCCAATTGGTTCTTCATTTTTGACTATTGATGAAGCAACATCTGTAAGAAACGAAAAGATGGCACTTTCCGTAGATTTTTATTTTCTATAACCGTGTTGAGTCTGAAAACGCTTCGTTTTTCCGGGAAATGTTTCCATGCGCATATTGAAAATATTGTAAATACTGTAATATTTTTGAGAAAACTTACAAAAGAGAAATTGGCTGATAATTTTGAATTTCACCTTTCTTCCCTTTTTTAAAAAGTGGCTTAATTTTTGCTGTTTTGAAAATATCTGGAAATATTCCTGTGCACAAGGAAGCATTGAAAATGTGAGTTAATGGGTGTATAATGGCAGGTGTACACGTTTTTAATAAAGAATCCGGAAATTCAAATAAACCAGATGAATATTTATTTTTTAATTCACTGACTATTCTGAGGATTTCGTTGGAAGAAATTTCGTTAATAATCACCTTGCCGAATTTTTTTTGAGACGCATATGATGTTGAATTTTGTGGTTTTAGTCCCTTCGTGAGATCAACCGCACTTCTAGAAAAGTGTTGGTTGAAGAAATTCGCAACTTTTTCTGAATTACTTGCTTCTCTTCAGTATCCTTTAAAACAACATTCTCAACGAAGTGTCGTGATGACGTGATAGTATTTTTTACAATATTCCACATTGCTTTAGTTGTGTTACTAGCGTTCAAAATATCCTCATTGTTTTGCATTATTTTGGCCTGAACTATTACTTTCTGTAAAATTCTTTTGTATTCTTTGATGTAGACATGGAAACCGGGTGATACGTTATGATGTTTAGAATGCGTACGTTTAGTAATGCGTACGTTTGTTTTTACACGATGTTCTTATTCCTTGTGTGATCCGAGTATTACTTTTCAGTGAAATGTGTAATTTTACCTTTTTGAAAGGAACGCACGCGTTAATGTGAAGTGAAAGCTTTGAGAAAAATCAATTATATTTTTTATTTGTGTCAACATTATTATAAACTGCCATGATTCCTCCAGCAAGTAGCAAGTATTATTTATTGTGTCAGTATTCATGCTATTAGTAATTGTAAGAATTTGTGCATTGTGTTCATTGTAACCTACATTATTCGTTATTATTTCATATCTAGTTGTGGTTTTGTTAATTACAATTTGATCTATTTTTTTTGTCATTTAAATGTTTTCCGTGTGGTACGTTTACTGTAATATCTGAAATTAAAAGAATGACGTAGATTAAAATAATAGGTAAAAAATTCCAAAGAATGCAATAAATTGAGAAACTGGTCTTTTTAGTGGGATTTGCTCAGAAAATCAATATTGAAATCTCCACATACAACAATGGAGTTAAAAGAGAGATCACTAATTTAGTTCTGAGTTATCTCTAGATTTATTAAGAAATTGAAATAATCTAAAGTTTGCTTTTTGAAGGTCTGTAGATGCAAAGTAAGATAATTTTGAGTGTAGTAAGATGTACGACTGATATTTTAAATAATTGTTCGTGTTTATCTAAGAAAAAGTTAAGCTCAAATAATTCAACATGTGTGCCTCTCAGATGCAGTTGCAATTTGTTGTTTGCGTGTCTAATTTCTTTGCACAGTGCTGGTTTATTCTATCGGAAGGGTAGAGTCGACACTATAATGTTCGTGTTTTGGGCTTCACGTTGGAGTTTGTCAACACGTTGCTCAGGTGTAAAGTGACCACCCAAATTGATGTAATTCTGCCCTCCTATGATGATGACTGTATGTCATTTGGTGAGAGTTTTTGTGTGGGTGTCCAATTCACTGGTCACGTCGGCAAACCACCCGTTAGCTTTAAACGCACCCGTGACAAAGAAATTGAATTGAAGTTTTCCACTGAGCAGGGACGAGATTTGTTGCCCATGGCTATCTGCTGAAATTAGTACGTTTTTGATGGGTTCAGTGGGAATGTCCTTGTTTACTTGCGGGCTAGGTTGCGCCACTCTACGTGTCTTTGTTTCTTTGCGCTTGCAAACCTCTTTGCGTCGGTTTGTGGGTTGGCGTATCGGTTAGGGGATGGGTAACGAGGATTTGGAAGGCAAGGAAAATCATTGTCATAATCTAACACAGAAATTTTGTTTTCAGTCGTGATTGGTAGTGATGATTGAGTTTTTGCTTTCGCGGATGGACGGTTGGAAGTTTCTGCGGTGTTGCCTATTGTGATCCAACCGTCTGTGTTTTAAACGACCTCTTCGAGCCTTGGGATATGTTTATCAAAATTATTGTTTATTTGTATGAAAGCTTTCAGAAGGTCGGCTTTGGAGTGTACAGAGTAGAAAGGGTATAGCGAATAGTTGCCATGTCACGAATGTCTATCAAATTGCGTGGTAATAATGAGAATAAATAAATAGATGAGAACTTACACTAAAATGTAAAAATATTTCCTAAATTCTCTTTTTATTTTAAGTATAATAAATTATTTAATTTATATTACGTATTTATTTAAAAAATAAAATAATGTGATTCTTATTAGTATTTAAATGTTATTGATGAATTGCGTAAAGAGTTCTGTGTGTTTACATTAATAAATCTAAGCTTCAAACTAACGAATACAATTAGATTACTATAATTTACCTATTGAAAAGCCACGGAATTCACCACTTTTATATTCGAGAATTTGAAAACACAAAGTTCAAGTTTTTCCGTTAGTGTTATAGAAGAATTAAAAGATATGTATAGAAAATATTTTGAAAAACGTATTGTCGGCTGAGAAATTTCTACAGAACATGCAAAACTTTCTAAACTTTAAGTCAAAAAGAAAATATTTAAAGGTAAGTCTTCAATTTTAGACTAAAATGTCTCGTTAGTTAATTTTGCCTGTAAAAACGTTTTGTCTTAAACGGATGCAAAAATCCCTGGCTGCGATGCGACGCGATGCGATGCAATGCAATGCGGTGTATTTTTATCAGTATTGTAATGTTTACGTATGTCCAGAACCGAGCCTATATCTGTGTACACAGAGTTCAGGGGCTCATCTTTGGAAGTTGGTTCCACGTTTATGCTACACTCCTTTAATGATTTACAAAATGCGTCAAGTTGGCTAAGGTCCATCTACTTTTTAATTATACAACGTTCACGATAGTAAAATATTTTACCAATATTGAGCGCCAGTTTTTTCTATTACGCCTTCATTTCATAGTCGTTTTCACTGCCACGAACCATAACACTCGCGTCAGCGGCGAGGGAGGCGGAGTCAACGTCGCGGGATGAGAACTTCGCCTGTGGATGGAGCATGGTCAGTGAGCCCTTCCTAATCTCTGTGCGGAGATGTGCCTGACATATCAGGAGGGAAAGAAACATTCTCTCCAGTATTAAGGGTAGTCGAGCGCGCATCGCCTCACTAGTTAATGTGTTCTCTTTCTCTCTCTCTCTCTCTCTCTCTCTCTCTCTCTCTCTCTCTCTCTCTCTCTCTCTCTCTCTCTCTCTCTCTCTCTCTCTCTCTCTCTCTCTCCTCTTTCTTTCTCTCTCTCACGCTATGTCCCTTTCAGTCTCTGTCAGTGTTTCTTTCTGTCTCTCTGTCTATTTCTTCTTGTCTGCTTCTTTCTATCTCTCTATCTGTCTCTTTTCCTGTCTCTCAGCCCGTCTCATTGTCTCTCTATCCGTCTCTCTATTTGTGCCTCTGTTTGGAAAGCAGGTATCTGTGAAAAATTATAGTAAATCACGAATGAGTGAACAGATTATTTTATCAGTTCACTCATTTTCCACGTAAAATTAATGTAATAACTTAATATAAATGTAGTGTCAGTGTTAATGTAATGTCATTAATGTAGTATTAGTGTAGGGTAGTTTATTGGAGTTAATCAAGCGAATACTTACTAGCTGATACTGTTGTCTACTTTCAATCGTAGAATGTATTAGATACGTTGATAAGTAAGGTCTGACTGAGATAGCTCAAAGCCAGCATAACCGATGAAACTTCAACGACTCTGAACGGGAGGTTCTAGGATTCTAGTCCCCGACGGTAACGGAATTTGCGACACTAGCTATGTACTAGCTGGGTCAGATTCCGCCGCCGTGTGGTGGAAAATTCTAGTGGCCGGCTGCTCTTATCAGTTGTTTTCCGTGGTTTCTGCTATCATTATCAGACGACTGCCAAAGCAATACTCTAACAAACGGAACACTGATAACGCGAAATCATTCTTTCCTCTTCTTCGACCTATCCTCTTGCATACACTAATATGTACTATACTTCAGCATCCGTCTGGAGACCAGACTGTAGCTTAAAGCATGTTTCGACTTGTAGATATTCCGCTGAGGGTGATACCTGACAGAAACTCCCCGCAAACCGACCTGTACGATCTCGTCATTCAGCTGAAGAGGAATACAGCCAGCTACCACATAGAAACATTCACTACACCAACGGGATATGGAAGTTGAAGTGCCTGGAAACATCCATTTATCAATCAAACCAATAGTGTGGAACAATACATCTGATATCTCCAAATCAGAACGCTGAATATGAAAAAAAAAATTTTTCTAATCGATTTTTCTCACAATCCCTCTACTGGCAATCGTAAGCTGCAATACATAAGTCACACAAGGTGGTGTGTTTTAAAGCGCAGTTTTCATTAATATAATTAATATTTGATACATTCTAAAACCCAGATGGTCATAATTTCATTTGTGAAAAAATCTTCTTAATGCAGGCCGGCAATTGAATATTTGAAGATTTATTTCCCCATCATTTCGCGACTCGAAAATTTATCGGAAATTTCAAATACGCTAGAGGTTATTTATAAAAATTAATTATGATAATTTCAAAACAACTGTTAGTTACGAGGTAATTTTCACAAAAATTGCACCATAAAGGATAACAGAAGCCCTACTTCACGGAATTGATGAAAATTTTGAATTATGTTGAATATAACGCCAGTCTTACAAACAATTAAATGAAATCTTTATAAGTTATAATACAGTATTTATATACATACCATTTCACGCAATTAAAAAAATTAATGTTAAGACTTTTCTTACTTTTCTTGTGCACCGACAATATATAACACTTTAATTGTTTGTGTGTGAACATTTTCACACCCTTCCCTCTTTGCAATTTTCAGAACAGATTATGATTTATTTATCACTTAAAATACCAAAAATCTCGGGAACTTACTTCAGGCATACTATTTGAAAACTAATTTTGTGTAACTTGTGTGTAAGGCAAAATCATGTTACATGAACAACTCGACTCACAATCTATTCTATTCCGACCTGTCCTTTCCTTGGCGACACTCCAATTGGCTATTTTCTCACCGAGTGGAGACCACATTATTCTCTAACTTACTCTAGAGAGGGAAGAAATTGGTTGCTCCCCAGAAGGATCAGGGACCTCACCTACAGAAGGAAAACATAGAAATGGGTTTCAAAGTGATATTTTAAGATGTTTATCTCTTCCGTGACCATGAACATAAAATAGATGTTTATCTCAGCACATCCATATTTCTATATCACGGAAAGTTTAAAAAGATATTCTAAATTTCAATTTATTTATATTCAAAAATATATTCGAAATATTACATTGAAACAAATAAATCTGACGGAAGGACGGACGGACGGACGGACGGACGGACGGACGGACGGACGGACGGACGGACGGACGGACGGACGGACGGACGGACGGACGGACGGACGGAGGGAGGGACGGATTGAGGGTGGGAGGAAGGGAGGGACGGACAGACGGAGGGACGGTCAGACGGACTCAGGGACGAACGGACAGAGGGACGGAAAGAGAGTATATTTTCAAACCAGTCCTTGTCAAAACGCTCGTTGCTACCTTTATTCATAATTCAACTCTAATACTAGGACAGTTATTCCAGAGCTGAAGAAATCTTGAAAATCTTCTCTCCATAGAACGTCACAGTTTTTAACTGCTTTGATGTTAAATAAATACACGTATACTTAAAGAAATAAAACCCTTTTCGATATCAGGAACTCAGCAACTGTTGTTCTGTCGATAAGTAGTCGTGTTTGCTGCAGCTTCACCATATTTTCTATATATTAAGTAAGTATCATGACTCAAAACAGATTTGCTGTGATAGATTATGACACTGATTTTCCATGCCTTCCCAATCCTCACTACCCCCTCCCATCATCGACACGTCCACCCACAAACCGACGCAAACAGGCTAGCAAGCGCAAAGAAACAAAGACACGTAGAGTTGCGCAACCTGGCCCACAAGTGAACAAGGACATTCCTACTGAGCCCACGAAAAAGGTACTAATTTTAGCAGATAGCCATGGGCGACAAATCTCCTCCCTGCTCAGTGGGAAACTCCCATCCAATTTCTCTGTCATGTGTGTGTTTAAACCTAACGGGAGGTTTGCCGACGTGATCAGTGAATTGGACACCCACACAAAAACTCTCACCAAACGGGATACAGTCATCATCATAGGAGGGCAGAATGACATCAATTTGGGTGGTCACTTTACACCTGAGCAACATGTTGACAAACTACAACGTGCCGCCCAAAACACGAACATTGTAATCTCGACTCTGCCCGTCTGGTACAACAAACCAACACTGTGCAAAGAAATTAGACACGCAAACAACAAATTAAAACTGCATCTGAGAGGCACACATGTTAAATTATTTGAGCTTAACTTTCTCTCAGAAAAACACTTCACCCGGCATGGTCTTCACTTGAACCTTGTCGGAAAACATGCACTCGGTAGCGAACTTGCCAAACACATCCTTACACCTCAGCAGTATCCTATCCAAGATTCATCCCCACCTACATCTCCTAGTTCTCTTCCATCCTCCGGAACCCCTTTGGACCCAATTACCTTATCCCCTGAACCTAATCCTTGTACTACCTCTCCCATTATTCATTCCCCTACATCTGTAACCCCTCCTTCCTCACCTCCTAACACTGCTGGGACACGATACTTCCTTCGACCACGCACTCGAGGTAAAAATGAGATAAATAAATAGCAATTGCAGTCAGATGCAGCAGAAAAGCATCCGTGTAGGTACATTCAAAAGATTCAAATAATGCATCATAATGTGCAATCTCTTTCAAATAAAATTGAATTTATCGAGGCAGCATTAGAGTGTGATCTCAGTCAAATAGATGTTCTTTGCTTTACAGAACATTGGTTATCTCATAATGATCTAAACACACTCCAAATTCCTAGTTTTTACCTTGCAGGATCTTATTGTAGAGCAAGGGAATCAAATAAAGGCCCTGCTTACGGAGGTTCGTGTATTTATGTAAGAAATAATATTGATTCTACCTTCTTGTCAGAATTCAATTTATATGCAGTTGAAAAAGTTTTTGAAATAACAGTTGTACATCTTACTACGCTCAAAATTATTTTACTTTGCATCTACAGACCTCCAACAAAGCAAGCTTTAGATTATTTCAATTTCGTAGAAAATCTAGAGATAACTCTGAACAAAATTAGTAATCTCTCTTTTAAATCCATTGTTGTATGTGGAGATTTCAATATTGATTTTCTGAGCGAATCCCACGAAAAAGAGCAGTTTCTCAATTTAATTCATTCTTTTAATTTAGATATTACAGTGAACGTACCTACACGGAATACTCTTAAATCACAAACAGCAATAGATCAAATTATAATTAACAAAACCACAACTAGATATGAAATAATAACGAATAATCTAGGTTACAGTGACCACGATGCACAAATTCTTACAATTACTAATAACATGAATACTGACACAATAAATAAAACACGCATGTGCAGAGCATTTACTACAGTTAACATAAAGTTATTTACGGACTACTTGCTGAAAGAATCATGGGAGGCAGTTTATAACGCTATTGACACAAATGAAAAATATAATTTATTTTTCTCAAAGCTTTCATTTCTCTTTAACGCATGCTTTCCTATTAAAAAGAGAAAATTAAACATTTCACGAAAAAGTAATACTTGGATCACAAAAGGAATTAGAACATCGTGTAAAAATAAACGTACTCTCTACTTTATTTCTAAACGTCATGACGTATCTCAAGATTTTCTTATCTACTTTAAAAAATACAAAACATTGTTACGAAAAGTCATAAGGCAGGCTAAAATCATGAAAAACGATCAGGATATTTTGAACTCAAATAATAAAACAAAAGCAATGTGGAATATAATAAAAAATACTACCAAATCAACTAGAAAACCCGTAGAGAATGTTGTTTTAAAATATAACGATATAAATGTGAACGATCCGGCAACAGTGGCTAATCTCTTTAACCAATACTTTTCGAGAATTGCTGCCGATCTCACTAAGGGTCTTCAGCCACAAAATTCAAAACCAGACAGTTCACCCAAAATTTTAGACACAATGTTCGTTTCCGAAACTTCTTCCTATGAAATTCTCAAAATAATCGGTAAACTAAAAAATAAATATTCGTCCGGTTTAGATGAATTCCCGGATTCTTTGTTAAAGACTTGTGCGTATGCCATTATACACCCGTTAACTCACATATTTAATGCATCTTTATGCACTGGAACGTTTCCAGATATTTTCAAAACAGCTAAAATTAAGCCGCTTTTCAAAAAAGGCAACAAAAATGAAATACAAAATTATCGGCCCATTTCTCTTCTATCAGTTTTTTCAAAAATATTAGAGAGACTTTTTACGTACGAATGGAAACCTTTCTCACTAAACACGACGCGCTTTCAGATTGCCAACATGGATTTAGAAAATCAAAATCAACGGAAACAGCTATATTTTCTTTTCTTAAAGATGTCGCCTCATCATTGGATCAAAACGAGGCACCTATTGGATTATTTTTAGATCTCTCAAAAGCTTTTGACGTCATTGATCATGACATTTTACTTTCCAAATTACCTTCATATGGAATTCGTGGTATTGCTCTAGATTGGTTATGTTCGTACCTTAAACAACGATCTCAGAGAGTTGAAATACCTTACTGGAATGATGGAACATTACGTACGCACCTTTCCGACTCTTTGCCCATTGCATGTGGAGTTCCTCAAGGATCGATTTTAGGCCCTATTCTGTTCCTACTTTACGTAAACGATATGCCCTCGACGATTCGAAACGGAAGAACGGTTCTCTTTGCGGATGATACGAACATCCTTTGCAATAAAGAAACCGTAAATAGTACAATATCAGATGTTTCAAATTGGTTCCGAAATAACATATTAATAGTAAACGAAAAGAAAACGGTTTTAATGCAGTTTTCCATATCAAATAAACAATTCTGTGCTCCATTGAAAATGAACAGTGTACCATTGACTGATGTTAAGGCAGCAAAATTTTTAGGTCTCTCAATTCAGTCAAACCTTAAATGGAACGTCCATTTAAATGAATTGAACACAAAATTAAGTTCATTATGCTACGCGTTCAGAATTCTTGCAAATTCAGTCAGCCTTCATACTGCTCGTTGTGTATACTACGCGAATGTTCATTCCCGCCTGAGATATGGCATAATATTCTGGGGAAATACATCTTATAGTTCCCAGACTTTTAGATTACAAAAACGAATTGTACGAATAATAACCAAATCCCACCCACGTGATTCTTGTAAGCCTCTTTTCATTAATCTAGGAATTCTACCATTACCGTGTCTTTTTATTTACGAATCAGTGGTTTTTGTAAAAAATGACTTGCTCAAGGGCGGGAATATTTTTTCAGAAAATGCCGAAGTATATTACTATAACACTCGACGTAGAAATCATATTCATCAGGTGGCAGTATCAACAGCTCATTACAAAAAATTCACATACAATACATGTACATTATTTTACAACACTTTGCCAGATGACATTAAACGATTAAATTCAATAGAAAAGTTTAAATCACAAGTGAAATCGTTTCTGCTGCATAACTGTTTCTATACAATTAGAGACTATACTGAGCATCACAAGAAAAGTAACATTATTTTTAACAATGATACATAATGCATTATTTAGCATTTGGACTGTATAAATGAGTATAAACAACCTGTAACAACTATTGTACAACAGCTTCCGGGTCAATGACCCCCATCTCGATCAGGTTTTTCGTCCAGTTTGCCTGATCCATTGAGCAAATGCTGAGATGGCCCCTTGTTTTGCTTCTGGACATCAATGTAACTTCATTTTCTGTGCACGTCTTCTAGAATTCAGTGGGAAATACAATTATTCAAATTATCGTTTCCATGTTGTCGCGACAGGAAGTAATAAGAGCCAAAATTTATTGCTTATTTATCTTTGAAAATAGATTTTATTACATGGGAGTTTTTTTTGTTGTTTTTTCTCCCTTTCAAAATTCAAAATTTATTGCTTATTTACCCTTGAAAATAGATTTTTTTACATGGGAGTTTTTTTGGTTTTTTTCTCCCTTTCAAAATTCAAACTTAATTGCTTGTTTATCCTTGAAAATAGATTTTATTACATGGGAGTTTTTTTTTTTCTTTTTTTTTCTCCCTTTCAAAAATTCAAAATTTAAGTAGTATATGACTTAGTGTAGGGATCACAGAATTTTGAAAATGTGCACACAATTAACTTTTCCCCATAGCACGTCATACGCAGTTTTTAACTGTTTTTTGACGTAAAATAAATAAAAAAAAATAAAATAAAGTAGTAAACGAAAAAGCAAAAAGACCTATCATCATGTGGCTGACCATCAACCATGTAAACGAGTCATAACATGATGTAAAGTCGACATGCGTATTTGAACTCTGCGACATACCTGCAAATGTAAGCGTACCGAGAGGTGCAAGTCTCGAAGTAAATGTATTACAAAATTGTGCAGGCCTCAAAGCCCAAGGTTATCGGCTGGATGGCCAAGTTTGCTAACGCGAAAGAGACGTGGCTGCCTCGAGCCGGATTCGCAGGTTCGAATCCCGCTCGGGGCATGGGCGTTTGTGTGTGCGTGTTGTTCTTACGTGCTCTTGCTAGGGTTCCCCCTACTGTTACAACAATCTGTGATCGATGCATGAACATATTGTTAAGAAAGCAACTTTACAAAAGTAAAAAAGGTATTTATGTTACTGACTGAAAATTACTTTCTTGGCAGATTACCGTTATCGTTACCGTTTTCCCCAATATTACTTACAGTGAGCGCTACGCGACCTTATTAGTTGAAAAGCAACCTTGAATAAGTAAAAAAACTAGGTAATTAAAGAGTGCGAAACGTTGTAAATATTTAAGATAGCTATTGAAACTCACAGACACTACACGTTAGTAGGCGTTTTTAGTCTAATACTATTTTTTTTCATACCGAAGATTGTGTCTGGCAGAGAATTAATCCCATGATAGGGTCAGATGTCAATATACCGTGTGGCCCACCTAAGATGTTCCCTTCAATTTTCTCCTGAACCGTTGCAGATACTGAGATGCGGTTTTCACTAAAACTACTATATGCAAGGGGCACATATGGTCATGCAAAATATTATTCTATTGCATTTTTTATTGCAGAGATATTGACCCAACTTCGATTTTTTAAATGGGATCCTATAGATTTTTTATCTCATCATAACAAGCGTGAAGAGACGAGTTCATAAATATGCATATCGTCATATATTACATAACCAAATTTTCGAGAAATTAAGAGTTTTAAAGACGTACGCTGACTGCTGATTTCCGTAATCTGAACGAGAAATTCCGGGTGATATGCGGCGAGGCCATTCCCTTCCGTTGCGTCGACCCTGCGGTAAAGGTTTTCAGTCTTTCAAAGAGTAAACGTTTTGTTTCTGAGTGCACACGCTTTTATTAATTCAGAACATGTTCACTCTCCAATCTTTCCTTGCTTTCTCTACGGTTAATAATTCAAATATTTTCTCAAATCTTGTAGTATTTCATTAATTAAAAAATAGTACTTTGTGGCGCACAGATTTACTCAAAACATGGCTATGGGTGAATACATTGTCTCCAGGACTGAGAGGGTGTAGTTTTCAAAAGCAAATCGCGGGTTTTCGTGAGCTCCTTTGCACATTGCATCACTACGTTTACCGTTTTATTACAAATGTAATAATGTTCTACTTCGGAATTTTTCCTCTTTCTCACCCTGTTATTCCACATTATTCACTGTTTCTATAGAGCAATGAGTGTAGTTTTTTTCTTCAAAAACCAGTAAAAACTTTGTGACAGTGTATGAGTTCTGTTGGCTTCAACTGTATAATTCAGTTAAGAATACATTTTTAATTCAGTCTTAATGTACTAACTCCGCAAACAAAGCAGCCACTCTACAAATAACGGCCTATACACAACTGCTTCATTATTTTCGTTTGGAACTGATCCAGTCCATTCATAGTCGTTGAATCTCATGTGAAAACTACGTTACTGACAGATTGACAATTGTGACAGATTGATTGACTAAAATACCCCTTCAAACACTTACAAAAATGAAATGGGTTCGTACTCATTCGGAATAATAAATCTAGAAAGAAAAAAGAAAATAGAATACGCCCGGATTATAAGAACATTGAATGTGTCATTAAATGTAAAAGAGGAATTTTTACATTTGTTTCAATTCTTGGATATCTAAAAGTACCTCAAACAAATACGAACTGTGCAATTCTAAAGTAACGATACCAATAAAATCCCTCAGTAAAAGACGAACACTGACACGATCAAGTGTATGAACATAAAAAGAGTCTTCCAGAGAATCATTTCACAGAACACGACTGTTTCACTTGCACGTGTACTCGTAAAGAACAACAAACTTCTAAGTCGTGAATTTCTCTGCACTAGTGTAAGAGAAAACGGCATTTCTCTTCCGTACTGTGCGCAATTCCATATCACCTTGCAAGCACGGACTGCGGAGTTGACCAGCCGTATCGCCTTGATCCTGAAAATAACGTGAAGCCACTCGCTCTCTTGACAACGTCATAAAGAGGATGGAACAGTTTAATAATCCAAGTTATAGGGCATCTGAAAATATCTGCATCACATTTAAATTATATCTATAAGACATTTGTACATTTTTAATAATTATTTACACATACTGGATTTATCTGCGGGTAAATTGTCCTCCATTCTATAAAGTTAATTTAATGTTGAATTTATTATATGAAAATTGTTAAAAGTAAGTTAAAAGGTATATACCGTGTGGCCCACCTAAGATGTTCCCTTCAATTTTCTCCTGAACCATTGCAGATACTGAGATGCGGTTTTCATTAAAACTACTATATGCAAGGGGTACATATGGTCATGCATAATATTATTCTATTGTATTTTTTATTGCAGAGATATTGACCCAACTTTCATTTTTTTAATGGAACCCTATAGATTTTTTAGCTCATCATAACAAGCGTGAAGAGACGAGTTCATAAATATGCATATCGTCATATGTTACATAACCAAATTTTCGAGAAATTAAGAGTTTTAAAGACGCACGCCGACTGCTGATTTCCGTAATCTGAACGAGAAATTCCGGGTGATATGCAGCGAGGCCATTCCTTCCGTTGCGTCGACCCTGCGGTAAATGTAGTGATGCAATGTGCAAAGAAGCTCACGAAAACCCGCTATTTGCTCTTGAAGACTACACCCTCTCAGTCCTGGAGACAATGAATTCACCCATAGGCATGTTCTGAGTAAATCTGTACGCCACAAAGTACTATGTTTTAATTAATAGAATACTACTAGATTTGAGAGAATATTTGAATTATTAACCGTAGAGAAAGCAAGGGAAGATTGGAGAGTGAACATGTTCTGAATTAATAAAAGCGTGTGCTGTCAGAAACAAAACGTTTACTCTTTGAAAAACTGAAAACCTTTACCGCAGGGTCGACGCAACGGAAGGGAATGGCCTCGCCGCATATCACCCGGAATTTCTCGTTCAGATTACGGAAACCAGCAGTCGGCGTGCGTCTTTAAAACTCTTAATTTCTCGAAAATTTGGTTATGTAACATATGGCGATATGTATATTTATGAACTCGTCTCTTCACGCTTGTTCTGATGAGCTAAAAAATCTATAGGGTTCTATTTAAAAAATCGAAGTTGGTTCAATATCTCTGCAATAAAAAATGCAATAGAATAATATTATGCATGACCATATGTGCCCCTTGCATATAGTAGTTTTAGTGAAAACCGCATCTCAGTATCTGCAACGGTTTAGGAGAAAATTGAAGGGAACATCTTAGGTGGGCCACACAGTTTGTGTGTGTGTGTATATATATATATATATATATATATATATATATATATATATATATATATATATATATATATATAGAGAGAGAGAGAGAGAGAGACTTATTTGCTAAAAGTTCTCAACAGAAACGGAAAATCAAATGCATCACATTCTTGCAAATGCGTATATACAAAAAGAAAACAGTTATTTATGCAACAAGGGCGTTACGGGGGTTCTAATAATCGAGTGGCAAAAACGCCCGGGAATGGTGCATATATGATTTCATTTTTTACATTATTTAAATGATTCAGATTTATTTGTTTACCAACACAGGTCTACGAAATAAAACTTCCTGTAATCATCATAAATATAATTCTAATATATTATTCTAAGCCAGTTTTTAACACAGATTTCGGTTTTGCATTCAGATTTGCACAATCACCCACCATTTTTCTACAATAACCAATCCAATTTTTACTTATTGGAGGTCGCCTTTCAACTTCTAAGGTCATATAGCGGTCACTGTAACATTGGGTGTAACGGTAACGGTAAGGGTATACGGACACACAAACATCCATGCCCTGGGCGGGCTTTGAACCCACGACCATTCAGGCAGGAGATTTACGGCTCTTCAGCCTTAGCGACCTCGGTGATCCAGGCCGGCAGCAAATTCATTTATTACACTGAAAATTGGACATATTCCATTGCCTTATAAATTGTGTGAGTAGAGAGAGTGTAGAAAGTGTAATTTAAGAGACATTCTACAGTTCAGTTTTCGAAATGAACACAAAAGTCTCCTGATTGCATTAACAGAATCTGAAGATTTATTTTTCCCCAGGAAATGATCACATATCCTCTGAAAATTTGAGGAGGGAGAAATATGTTGGAAATCGCCTCTGGCTTTTTGTTGTTAGGGAACTGCACACGGAACAAAATGTGTTTGGGATATTTTTACATTTTTGAAGCATTTAGATTGTAATTTTAATTACACACGGATTTAAAGCAAAGAGACACCCACTCTTCCGCACGCAACAATAACTCTGGTCTATATTAATTTTGTATGTATTCAGGCGAGATTCGAAAAAGCTTCATTGACCCAGTCCCATATGTCCCAATAAAACGTTTGTGAAGTTGAATTTTAGCTTCGTAAGTAAAATACCTTTCGATATATGGCAATTAAATAACTTTTCCCGCACTATTCAGTTAAAGTAATATCCATTAATAACAAATGTTTAAAAAATATATAATAATTGCAGTTGATTAGGGGATATAAAATGTACTCTTTCCAATGAGATATATTAAAAATAAAATTCACAAAAGTGCGGCGCGCCTGGAAAGTCTCTCCGCAGTGGTATCTTGGTACTTTCAACAAAAATTATGTTGCTAGCATGGTGTAACAAAAGTAAGCACCAGTATCGCATTCACCACAATCATAACACATGCTCGAAGTGTTGTCCCCTTCACTTTTTTCCCAGCGATCTGTTTGCTACCAACATCAATGGCACTTTTAATAGAAGGCCCTGTCTCGGCCCAGTGCGGAGAGACTTTCCTGGCGCACTATACTTTTTTAACATGGTTTGAAAATATACTATTTTGAGGCTTTTTTTTCAAAGTTATCAATTTTACACTTATTTTTTCAGTGATGATAAGAGCTTGCAGGTTGAAAATTTCGATTGAAAAACAATATAATGTTCAGATATTATGTGATAAATTACAATTTTCTTACTTTGATATTGAACAAAACAATCAAATAATAAATTAAATAAAAATATAATAATAATATTAATAATATTAATAATAATAATAATAATATTAATAATAATAATAATAATAATAATAATAATAATAATAATAAAAGTAAAAATAATACATTTTCGTCAATATTTTTCCGCATTTTGGGAATTGTAAGTGTACGATGGAAAATCAAATTAACTTTTTTAGATACTTCAAAATCTTCTCTTTCTAATGAGATACGATTGAAAAAGTAACTAGAAAGTATTACTTTTCTGTACAAGAGGGCAAAATATACACTTATTGGAAGCTTTTTGCCAAACTCGTCAATTTTAAACTAAACTTATGAATTAATTATAAGAGATAGAAGGTTGAAATTATTCATTGAGGAACAATGTAATGTGTATATATTGTGAAACAAGTTTGACTTTTTTATTCAAATATTAAGGTCCCCATTTAATGTAAAATCTATTATATATTTCTAACACATTTTTTTCAGCGATCTGTGCATCGTACCCATTGTGTTATAATAACGGCTAAAGGGATATTAGTAGAGAGGGGAAAATGTTTAAGTAAGTTCAGCGTTATTCGTATAGAAAGAACGGAGAAGGAAATATTGTAACCCAAAATTGCGAAAATCACGTAATCGTAAATTACGATTCTGCATAGAGTACAACAAATTGCTATATGTCAAAAACTATTTCACCATTGAAGCTACAACTTCAACTTAATAAAATTATTATTCGTCATGTGGGACTCAGAATACGAAATTTCTTCAAAAATCCCAGATGGTCATGCGGGACACTTCTGCAAAATTAACCACTTGACATGGCATCGCCCTATATTTATATGAGAGAAAAATTAGCCAAGAATTTATCTTTTGAGAAACAGCTCATGATTTTATGTTAATTGTACTAATAGATGTGAATGTTCACTGATAGTTACGTAACTAGTACACGAAATGAGTCTCTGTTGTACGAATAAATTGTTCACTGGCGTGACGACAATAGGAGCCGGGTATGACTTATTGAAACGAGTACGCCAAAGAAAAATTTCGTGCGAGTTAGTATATTATTATTTAACACGAACTCATGTATGTTTATGAGCGCATACTGATAAGATTATTTTTAATATGCGAGGCGGCAGATATGTTGATTCTCGCCCCCCCCCCAATGTTTCTTTTTGCTTTGCAGTTCGCAATTGTTTTATACTGCCATGACTTCTGGGCGGTGTGTTAGAAGCAAAGTTTACTAGTCTGCAAAGTCTAGTGTTACTTTGAGATGCACGTAGGACAAAGTCTACTTTGTTATTCACGTACCTCAATGTAACACTTTGCAATAAATGAAGGAAACCACTACCCACTACTTTCCATGCCCGAGTACTGAAAATGTATTTTGTAAATACTAAAGTGAGAGAACTTTTCAAATCAAGCTCAACTGTAAGTTACAGCCGAAAATTAATAATTCACGAAGGATATTCCTGCAAATATCGCTTTGAAAATCATATTTTGTCTTCAAAAATATTAAATAATGTAAAAATAACAATTCAAATAAGTTATTATCTTTAGAATGTATAAACATTACATATTTCTCTCTCCTAGACGTTGAAGCAAACTAATTAAAACATGTGAGTTGTATCATTTACAAAAATAACATGGAACTCTCCATTGAAAAATGGGAAGTCGAAGTTTCGAAAAACAAATCCCAATATTAGATTGTATACTCTCGTTCCCCTGAATCATTGTTTTACATTTCTTCTCCCTGGATCTCTCGAAAGTAATGGACGTGAAAAATGTTACGAGGAAGATTTGTTTTGAAACGTTTGTCCATACATTTTGATGTTTGTCTTATAAATGAATATAAACGATTTGACGTCCGCATATGTTATCTCATTTTTCAAGCGAATACATAGCGAATACAAAGGATTATAGTAAAGAGAGCTGTCCTTTAGTTCTTGAAATGTATGAAAAACAACTCCTTCGGCAGCGTCCACTGACCACACCATTGCCGAAGCCACTGAGACATTGCATTGGACGATGGAAGCCTCTGACGTAGGTGCACTCCGAAAGTTAAAGAGGTTTGGGGAAGGTCTGGTGTTTGGTATCGCTTCCAGAGCCATTGAAGAACCTCCTGATTTTCATCGGTCCATAAATAACGACATGAATTTCCTCAATGCGCACGGTGACTCGAAAGAAATTCGAATATTTTTATCACTATGGTGACAAGTGCGTCTGATCCTGTTTATATGACACTGCCTCATACGTTTTGAACTCACCGTGATATCTCCGCCAAAGCCATATTTTCTATCTAAATTAATGTTCGGGACTTTGTTGGGCGGTCTGATGGAGAGGAGAGTCAGCAAAGGAGGAGGAAAAAGCACGGGGCTTCCGGAGAGGCGGGTGCAGAAGTGCGTAGGCGGTCAAGAGGAACGGCGGCGGCGCTGGGGCGGCGGTGAGAGCGGTGGCAGAGGGGGGCGGGGCCTGGGGCGGCGGCCGCCCCCACGACGCCCGCACGTCGCCCAGGGCGCGGCGCCCACGCATCGCCGCTTCGGCCCGGCCCGGCCCCGTCCGCCCCGGCCCGCGCCGCCCCCGGCCGCGCCAGACGCCCGCGCTAACGCCCACGCCCACGTCCCGCCAGACGCCAGGCGACGGCGCCGGGCGGGCGCGCGCCACCCTCCGCGCTTCCCGCTTCCGCCCTCGCGACGCTACCTCGCACCCCCGCACGCCCAGGCCGGACCGTCCCACGCGCCAAACCGCGCCGCGCCGCCCCGCCCCACCCCGCCACGCCACGCCCCGCTCGCGCTTGCTGCGTTCCTTCGCGCTCGCGGAATGCGTGGAACGTCCGCATATTGATCAGGATAGATAACTAGACGACATTTCACGCAAATATATTACCTCTTTTTTCCCTTCCCGAACGACAGAATTTGCTTTTAAGAGGAATTCCTTCCCTCATGGTTTAAGGAGGATACGATGTCGGAACAAGGCTCTGACACAATTTGTTTTCTACAGTAATTCTGATAATGCCCCAATTATGGAGAAGAAGAATAATAAAGAAAGAAATGAGGAATTCTAAAAAAAATTGGATCGATCGATCGATCTGAACGAACTCAATGCCCTGTCAGTTTGAAACTGCAATTTTGATTTTCCTGGATACTTTACATGAAGCCTTGAAAATATCTTCAAATTTTTCTCAAAAATGGCTCCAATTTTTCATTTAATATCGCTCTCACTTAGCGTAAAGGACGCTTAAAAGAATGTTGCAGGTATCATTTTCGTTCAAATCACTGATTTCTTGAAAATTTTAAAACATTAAAATTTGATCGGCGTCTTCTTATAATTACAATATGGATATTTTTCCTTAAAATGTGCTGTTAAAAGACAGATCTTGGGATAATGACAGTGTTTCAAAAATATGAGTAGAGTTTGCGTCAAATATAGGCAATTGCGTGGAAAATAGGCAGTTATCGTAGACAATAATTATATTATCAAAAACTGCTCGAAATGTTTTCTCCAATTTCGTCCTCGAATTTATCAAAGAATGGTAAAGAAAGACGTGCTGGCTACACTTTTGAAGAACTCTCTGTATTTTCGAAAACTGCAACAACTTAACATTGCCAAAGTATATTGAACTTAAATAAAATCACTTATAAAAAATCATTATTCACAATTGTATGCTACCGCAGAAAATCATTGAGAATTGCAGAAACGTTATTGAAAACCATTTGAAGCAATTCTAATCACAAAAACGATTAATCAAGATAAACTATTCGTGATAAACAGCACAATATTTTCTCACAACATTGCTAACTTTTCCGTTATGTTATGTTGCTCCATGAACAAGCAAAAGGTTTTTCAACCAGCAAAAATTATTTTCCGCGCCGAGCTATGCCTTCTTAGTTGATATCTTTTTCTGCCAAATGGACATTTTTTATATTTAATCATTTTTTCGGTTGCCTAATGCTAGAACTGAAACACCAAGCTCTAACGTCTATTATTGCCACTCCTCGTAGCCGAGGTGGTTAAACTGCGGGCACTTAAATCCTCGCTCAGAGAGAATTATTTGTCACAATTCCGTGTTGCGAAGAAAACTATTGAGAACTTCATTGTATATGTGAGTAGAATTGCTTCAAATGATTTTCAATAAAGTTCTGAAGGTACTAAACAAACTGGAAGTGCCTGTATGTGATTTTGTTTCATGAACTTTTAAACAAGTTTTCCACTCCATTTTTCGATTTGTAAAACGTATATCACATCAAATTAATTGTCTTTCTGTATATCTGTATGAACCTATTTAAATAAACTAATCAATCGATCAACATGTAATTTAAATACAATATATACACTACCAATGGGACGGCTGACCAGGAGAGGTGGCTCAGGGTAGCAACTAACGTCATTGTAGTGTCACTGACCGGATGGTGCTAGGTTCGTGTCATGATGATGGCAGTATTTTTGACACTAGCCGGATAGCTAAGTCGAGTCCAGTTGCTGGGTGGAAAAGAATTGTTCCTGCCGGCTGCTTTGATCCATTGCTTTCCGTGGTTTCTCTGATCAACACCAGGCAAATGTCGGGGCAGTACCCTACCAAACGGACCGCGTGCGAACTTTTCTTCCCATTCCTTGTTTTATCTACCCTTTACTTACACACACTTACATGCACCACATCATCACAACATGCTCGGAGACCTGTCGGAAGCTTACAGCTTGACCCGGTTAGGAGGATACTCTATGGTGGGAGACACCTGTTTGGGGAAAATCCCGCTAGCCGACGGTTGGTCGGCGCTTGATTTAGCCATCCAAGGCGGGAAAATCACAGCTACCTCCCGTGCAAAAAAATGTACTACATATTCGGGACTAATGACGTTAGGAGTTGGCGCGCCCGGAATCACTATCAATCAGTCTATCAATCGACCTATGAACCTAACAGCTGTCAGTCCGTCTGTGGACAACTGTAGCTCGTAAACAGTTGAGCCGATTTTCTCCAAAAGTGATATTTCCTGATAGAGCTGAACAGGCTGAAGGCTTTTGGAGTTTCTTACGTATATATGATTGTTGACGGATCTTTTACATGAATCAGGCTTTTAACTTTTTATGCTTCTGCCAGAGACCGATCCATTGAGTTCTTGTGTGGAGAGGTGGTACTGAGTGCCGACAAGTTAACCCTGAGGAACTGAGATCTGGTCTCGAAGCGGAAAAAAAATTGCTGGTTGAAATCACTTTCGCTGGTTTATGTAGTAGTATAATATTGCGGAGTATTTACAACCAATGCGAGAAAGTATGTGCTTTGTTAGCACCTAGTTTTCGTCTGCAAAGATTACTTCTTTGCTAGGTGGGATAGTGTATGTAATTGTTATTACGCATCTGAATATTTGTAGATCCAGCAATACTAGGTTCGAATCTACAGAGTGCTTAAATTTACGACTTGTGTGTAGTTGAGTTGAAGCCTGGATCACAATTATACTCATAGATGCCGATTGCATAACACTCTTATATTACATAGAATCGGTCATTGCCTTAGTTTCTTTAGGTGGATGCCAGAGTAGTACAATGGGCCAAGCACCGCCGCTGACGCATCCTTGCTCCATCCTGTCTTCACTGTCATCATTAGGTCCAAGCGATGGGTTATTCTCCATCCTTATATATTCCTTTTCCCATTTTTCTAAGAAAACCTTCGACAAGCTTCAAAATTCCAGGGTACGGACACTAGCTTCAAGATCCTCAAGACACTAAATGTATAGTGGCGGGTTAATTGAAATAAATATAAAGCGACCATTTGCATTGGATATAAATTAAAGTAGTTTAACATACACAAAAACCAATCGTGTACAAACTAAGGCAATTCTGGGGCAAATTGGGAGAGGGAATGAGGAGGTTCCCTGTTCTCTCCCGTTGACTGTAATCCTTCTCTCAGAAATGTGGAACTACAGACAGTGTTCTTCTTGAGACGTTTTCTGTCATAGAAATTGATCACAAAAGATTTCGTTAGCGTGAACATACATTGTTTATACGTAGGTCATTCAAAAATTAGAGACAAATTGGGCTGGAGAAAAAACAGTAGGTAGAACAAGTTTGGTAATTTTAGAACTTTAAGTTGGTATTATTGCGATGAGTCCTAGCCATTTGGAGGATCAGCATTGTTGTGTTCATAACCTCAATATTAAGTTGAACTATGGCGAGTCCACTTGAAAATTACACATTGGTTGAACAACTTTTTGTGAATCGTTTTGTACTTGCTGATGGTGAAAAAACCAGCTAATATAAACTCTAGAATGAGTAAAGTGTATGCTGAAAGTTGTAAGAACCGCTAGACGTTTTACAATTGGGTAGAACAATTCAAAAGTGGTCGAAGCTCAGTGGCTGACAACACCGTTCTGGTCGCATCAGCAGGAAAAGTCATATTGACTATGTGCTCGGGGACGCTGTAGGTGCGTTTATTTGCGATTATCTCGAAGAACAGCTTATAATAAACAGCCAATACTGCTCATATATGCTTTTAAACAAGGTGAAGTCAGTCATGACAGAGAAACGTCATGGATCTCAGAGCAGAGCTGTGATTCTCCAGCAAGACAATGCACGTCCTCAGTGCTCAATAAAGCCGCGAAACCGTCGACAAAATGGGTTGGGTGGTACTGCCTCATCCACCTTACAGCCCCGATTTAGCACCATCTGATCTCCATTTGTTTGGTCCACTGAAGGAAGCATTACGTGGGAAGAAGTTCCAGGATAACGAGGTCATCAACAAATTTGATGGGAAATTGGTTCAAACATGACGATAAAGAGTTCTTTGCAGCCATTATATAAATGCTGATAACATGTTGAAACAAGTGCATAAATGTTGGTAAGTATTATGTTAAAAGTAGAAAAAGTCCTGTTTTATACAAGTTTATTTCTCCAGACCAATTTGTCTCTTTAATTATTGAATTCCCGTCGTACATGTTGAATCTATTACGGAGATTCAGGATTATGATTGGGTTTTCGAATCCATCTCTTGTTCGACGGAAAACTAAATCACGATTAGCCTACCTCTCCGAAATATTAAGTTGACGTTGTCTTGTTTATTTACGCTCATTCATTACTGAAGGCGTGCTGCAGGAGTTCGCATTCTGTGTGTGTGTATAGTTTCGGAATTTTGTGTAGGTAGAGCTTGTTTGAGTGTGATCGGGGAGCAACATAATTTGTAGGTATTTTTGTACTTGCTGATGGTACTTACTGAGGATAGATAATGAAAGACGGAGAGGATGGAAATTGGTCTGCAGACGCCTTTCACTTGGAGGATGTTTGCGATAGATGTAAGTGGCGAAACGTGAATTCAAATCAAAGGCATTGCATTGACATATTTTGGCCTCGTCAGTGGCAGTTCGTGAGTCCAAGAAAAGCAATGTCGACAAAATCCCCTCCATAAAAAAACATTTTAGTGTAAATGAAAGAAAATAAACACTTATTACGGTAAAACTTACCATTAGAAAAATTAGAGGTGGAACTATTTCTTGGTCACATTTCAAACCTGCATATCCAATTACAGTCATATTCCATGCGCACTATTAAGTACTGATAATTAAATAAGGCAGATAAAACATGTTTAAAGATATTGGTTTTAAAATTATGTTTAAAATGTACGTTTAAAACTTTGTCTGGGTATTTCACTACTTAACCATCATCCAAATTTGGCACAAATTTTTATCCCAAAAGTATATTTTACTATCTTCGTGCCACAGTAAACATGTTTTTAGTAAAACACAGAGGTCGTACAACGGCAATGACATGGTACGCGACAATTTAAGGTATGCAATGCGGTACAAAATTTATAGCTCCTTAAACAAAATTAGAACCTTCTAGGAATAGTTAGCTGTCTATCAAAAACTGCCGCTCTGCCATGAACAGAGAAACACATTTTTAAAGACCCCAGGAAAACGGCATGAGAAAAGGGCTAATCACATGACTTAATTATCCCAGCGCATCTCTCTTTCTTTCTCTCGCTCTCTCATTCCCTCTCCCTTTCCCTCTTTCCTCCTTTCGCGCTCTCTTTCCCTCGCTCTCTCATTCCCTTACGCTCTTTTTCTCCCACACTCTCTTTTCTCCATGGCGCTCTCTTTTTCCCACGCTCTCTTTTTATCGTGCTCTCTCTTTCTCTCGCTCTCTTTCTCTCGCGATCTCTTTCTCGTGATCTCTTTTCCTCTCTCTCTCTCTCTCTCTCTCCTCTCGCTCGCGCTCTTTCTCACTTGCTCACTCGCCCTCTCTTTCTCTCGCTAACTCTCTCTCTCTCTCTCACTCGCTGTGCCGCACCGTATTGGCCGTCTGAAGCTCACAATATCTACCGTCAAATTCTCAACCATTGCATCCGTCACCTTCACCAGTTCAGCCAGTCACCTTCACCAGTAATATTCAAGAAAGCGTTCTCTCAGGCAAAACTGGCCGTCTATACTCCCTTCCCACTACTAAACGACACGTCAGAAGAACATCCCTAACGCCAGTTTTGTAGATAATTTATGCTGTCTTACGAACGTGCTATCTTGCTTACACTCACCTACACTTACATAGGCTGAGCAAACTTCAAAGTACGTATTGTTAATTTGTGCTGAAACTGACGTAAATAAAAAATAATTTCAGTACATTATATTTGTTTGTATTCGATGTATGTTTGTATATTATATTGTTTCAATACGGTGTACTTTTTTGTACGATGTTTGTCAGTGAGTCCCTTAAAATCCAAGGAGTGTAACTCTCATTTTCCTTGTTCCGACATATGGTTTTAAATTTTTGATTTGATTTTTATTATTTTACATACGAGTTTAGAGGGCTATTCAATTGACAAAACTGATTCATTTTGTTCAGTTATAGGCTTAGTAAAAGTCTAACTGGAGTTACAAAACTTGTTATAGGGAAAGGTAAAGGGTATGATTTTCCATTCCATCACCCCATGACTTCAATATCTGTAGAAGTATTATGACACTTACAGTATTTTTTTTTTTTTTTTAATTTGTTGCGTCTACTTCGACGCAACGCGTCTCCAAGCCCCTTGGGGGGCGTTGAGCGCTTTGCGCTTCTCGGAGTAATCCTCCTATTACTGCGCTTATTTTATGGAGTAATCCTCCGTTAACATTGTCTGTCGCGTCTCGTCGTAGTCGGTTGTCAAGAGGACCGCCAGGTAGCATTCCGCGTACGCGCCTCCTACCGCGCGCTCCTGCGTCACTACCCAGCGGCCAGAATTAGGAAGGAATAAGGATAGGGGTAGGGTTTAGGACACTTCACAGGGGTTGGACTAGCCCTTGTGAAGCAGCCTAACTCGTTTTGTTGGAACAAATTTCACATGAGATTCGACGGGAATCGAACCCGGATCTCAGTGGTGAAAGGCTTGCGACTTTGCAATGAGCCACGAGTTCAGAGTATTGGTGATGATAGGTGAGATAAAGGGCAAAAGGTCTTCTATATCACATTTCTCTCTTGTGATGGGCCGCGGCCCTCTGTACAGCTTTCTCTGGGGTATGTTACCAAGAGAAACCACGCGGCATTTCTTAGATCCCGGACAACTTGCGAAATTGTATGTACTCAGAAAAAGCTTCTTCAAAAAGAATTGTGAATGTTTCACTCTTTTGGCGCCGACTGAATATTCTCAGCAAAATGAGAAAACAAATTAGCTACACGAAAAATGGTGCAACTCTCAACTACACCACTTTGCCTGTCACCTGACGGATGGTTCCACTGACATCATGAACTTGTGTCACTACCTACACAACTGCGTTGTAACGTAACTGCTAACGTACTCGTTCTGCGCTGTTAACTCAATGCCAATTGCTGAACACTATTATGAGTTTAATATAACAAATACTAAAAATAATGTTACACCACTTGGAATCTAAGGAGCTCATATAATAAATATTTGGTGCATGAACATGCTCTGAATATTTGCCACTGATGGTAATGAATTTTTTTAAGGCAGCGGTCAAAAGGAGCAAGTGACAAAACTTTGGTAGAAATAGAGAGGACGGATCAAATGCAGACGTGTAAGATTGTGTCGGACTGAGATTCGGCTAGGAGTTGGGAGATATAATACCGTGAAACTAATGAATTCCAACGTATTTCACTAGAAAGCATTCTTTTACTCAATCCTTGTAGTGAAAGAACTCAAAAAATGAAGAAACAAGTAAATCGACAGGTTAGAACTCGCACAGAACCTCATTTCAGTGTCAAAGGAGAAGGGTGATTTCAATTTAATAGAATTGCTATAGCCAAAGATGTAACTTGGGGAAGGACCGCCCCACTCCCCAATATCTACAGACTTATTTTCACAACTATCCAAAATGTTTAAAAAGACTGCAATATAAAATGGTCAATAAATTTATGAATTATCAAATAATAATTTTAAATAAGTAGAAGTGTTTATTGAAAACAAAATATATAATAAAGAATAATACGAAAGAAGCTTCTTTTTCATTCTGCAAAATTGTCAAAACATTTCTCGAAAGCGCCATAGCGTATGGCGCTGTGCCTTGGGAACGAGATAATGCAAGACATCCTTGCCTCCAAGTGGAATTTAATAAGTGTAACCGTGATACTTATAAGCTCCCGTACGAAAACACATAGAGGCACTTACTACTCAATAATACCCTTATGGAGCTAGATATTGCTTCAAAAATGTCACAGCTGGTCATGTATGAAATTGGTTTAGAAAGTTTCAAAAAGGGAGCAAAACCAGGCAATTGTATCAACAAGGATAAGGAATTGTAATAAGGAATGTTACCTTCTATGTTTTCTATTATTGCGTGTTGCGTGGACTTGTGAACCTTATATAGAACAGCAGCTGCTCAGTGTATAGAACTTAGAAAGTATTTGTGGAAATACTATGTTTTAACGGAGACTAATACGGGGTTCTATAGAATCAGGAAACCCCGTTCGTTTCTCTCAAATATCCATTGTTCTCAAACTGTTGTGTTTAGTTTCGGATGTGCTTTGTACTACTACAGCTTCGGATACCTAACTCACAAAAGGAGTATGAGGATATTACAGAACTGAGAAAGACAAAATAGGAACAAAATTGTTCTCGTACAAGGAAAAAAAGAAATCAAATCTTACACAATTCATTTCCAAACCATCTAGGTTCCCTTCGTGAAAACGCTGAAAACTTAACAACAAAAATACAGTTAGAAAATCAATATAAATCGTAATAAATAGGCCGAGTTCATTATCGGGGACACTAAATATTTTAAAATTATTGTTAAAAAAGAATATTTTAAAACGAAGAAACAAGTATATTTGAACTCAGAACCCGAAGAACTGCTTTTTGTAGTAGAACTTTTAGTCAATTGCAGAACGCAACAACTTCATGCATGCATCTATCATTTTAAAAAGAGAAAGAATTGTCGTTTCTACACATCTTACTATGTACAATTTAAGAACACGAAGTCAGCCACAATGAGATATGACCGTTCCAGATATTTCAATATTTTTAAATTTGTTGCGTCGTTGACCCAACGCGTCTCTTAACCCTTGTTGCATTTCAGACGTGCCCTATTTTTCAGTATCTGCTCTATACCATTTTTGTGTGTCATATTTGCTTTATATTTGCAAATATTTCTACAAATATGGGCTGGATAGTCTGCATCGGCCGTTGATTGTTTATGGAATAAACATCGAATGGTTATTTACACAATTGCTATATTCCACAATTATTTCAGAAAATGCCCCAGTTGTATTTTCAGTAAGTTGTCCTAGAATCTTCCGTCGACGGTGTTGCATTCCTGCCTGTCACTAAATTGAATAAATGGATATTCCCAAGGCCTTTTCGGGGGTCAAAAAGCGCGAGCTTCATGATCTCTAAACGCTTTTTTTCTCGGTCTCGCCTAAACCATTCCTCAAAATGTATATTCTGGTTCAAGTCTTGACCCTGCGAATTTTAAAGGGATGTTTTAGTTTTGGGAGTACTTTGCATCTAATTCTTTTTTTAGAAAAGGCTTAATACTTTTTATTTATTTAAATTTTTGTTGGAATAGAGCAAAAGGCTCTATCAATATGCTTTGGCTTATATTTTTATTTATGACTTTCATTTTTGGGGAATTGAAGAAAAGTGTTTCATACTCTTTAAATATCACTGAAATTTGATACTTTTTCTAATGGAATCACCGGAAGCGGTAGCTCAGTGCATCAACTGATGTCACTGCAGCGCCTCTGACCGGGAGGTCCTAGGTTCGAGTCCTCACGGCGGCAGGATTTTTGGCACTAGCTTTTCAGCTAGGTCGAATTCAGTCGCTGTCTGGACGAGAATTCTAACGGCCGGCTGCTCTGATCGGTAGTTTTCCGTGGTTTCTACGATCAACACCAAGAGAATGCCGGAGCAGTACCCTACCAAACGGGCCACGGACCGGGCGCGATCTGTCCTTCCTCTTCCTTGTCCTATCCTCTCCCCTTACACACACACACACACACACTAACATGTACTACACTACCACATATTCCGAAAGACCGGTCGGGAGCTTAGAGCCTTTTCCGGCTGGGGCGGTGCCCCGTTGGTGGGAGAGTCCTGGTTAGGGGGAAACCCCACTAGCCGACGGTAGGTCGGTGCCGGATCTCGCCATCCAGCAGGGGAAGATCATCGCCGTCTCCGGAGAAAAAAACATTTACTACACTAACGGGACTAATGACCAAAGCAGTTGACGCGCCTGGAAACACGAAAAAAACAATCAATCAATCTAATGGAATCTATTTTTATAAATTAATTCTATAAATGAGTGAACGTTACACATTTTCAAAATATAATTAATTTTCACGTAATTGTGAGTTAAAATGCGTTTTCACAAATACGTGAACGATATTTTTTCAAAAATATGTCTAAACTTTTTGCAGGGTATTCAGTACTGGCTGGCAGAAAACTCGTGATAGTTCAAATTAGAATAAGTTATTGTAAGAACTGAAGTAAGCTGGTAGTAATTTTTGGAACGATTGAACACAATTCGCTACATTATATGGCATCGATGTCATTTTCGAACAAACTTTTGAATTTTCAACAATTTAGGATTCGAGTTATTTTTATTGACGCATCTGAGCCGCTGAACTCTCCTACTGAACACAATGTTCAATTCTTAAATATTCTCGCTTCAAAAAAATCAGTCCGGGGAAAAAGCCGAATTGTGAACACTTGCAGAGGCATATGGAGGGTCAATAAGGCGAACCCCAAGTGATATAATCAAGAGATTCTCTATTCTACCTACACAACACCACACTCTATTGGTAGAAGATGTCATTAGGATCATGAAGTAATTTGATTAAAATATTTTCTAGTTTAATTTCAATTAGCATATTTTTTACATTATCGAAATGAAGTGAACAGTTTTATCATTTGATATTCTCATTATACACTTCTATTTAGCACACTAGTCTGCTGACGAGCCGCCTTTGAGAAATACATTTGAACGTGAGGTCGAATCTCCGTCTTCCATCTTGGCTGTTTGCTACTCTTCCTTTGAAGTTTAAAGCAGTAAGATGTAGGTCTCTTTCCTTCCCTGAGTCGGGGTCCTGCAGATTATCTTCCGCTTTTGAATGAGTTTCCGGACTTCTACTAACCGCAAGCAAAGGTTGTTTATTGGATGCTGCCAAGACGGCTAATTTTTAAAGCAAAGTTGCTGGTTCCTGTCCCGTATACCTCTCTCAAAGACTAAATGAGAATTCAGTCTTCCAAAGCCGTCCCAAGGATTTGACATCATTATAATTCATGTAGTTCTCTAGACACATCGGTTACTGAAAACATATTTGAGCCAGATGAATAAATTACATATTTGAAGAATTTAGCTAGCTTTAATAGTTTGGATTCAAATTTAGTTGGCATTAGAATGTTATACTAATTTTCAATTAAAAAATGTTTATCTCTGACACACTTTTTGTGTTTTCCACAACGTTACAAATGCGCGCCAATCCTTGTCATCAGTGTAATAACCTATTAACGTTAACAGCTGCTGATGTCAATATTTTTTTCTTTCTGTTGAAACTTCCATTGTGAATACGCTCTCACGAAGACGAAGACTTAACGTAAATTTCCTCCTTCGCCAATGCTGGTTAATGATTAAGATGATAATAAAACTTTCTGATACACATACATAAATATTTTTTCTATTCTGTGCCATATTCCTGATGAGACGTAGACTATCGGAAATCATAATCACATTTGGAATCACAAACGGACGTACCTGACTTCCATGTATTAATAAAGGATAATATTAAACGATTCTTGGTGTATTGTTTTTGTCTTCCACTTCACATTCACCATATAAAAGTGAATATCCTTTAAACTGAGATTTGAATCCAAATCCCTTGGTTCCTCAAAATACAGTTGCAGTCTAAGCCACGTCGGTTGATAAATAAACAGTAATACATATTTCACGAATGTTCATTACCCCTAAGACATGGCATAATACTCTGGGGAAATACATCTAGCTTCCACACTTTTAGATTACAAAATTATGAATTTTACGAATAATAAGCAAATCCAATCCACGTGATTTTTGTAAGCCTCTATTAATTCACAGATTTTACCATTACCTTGTCTCTTGATTTACGAATCAGTTGTTTGTGTCAAAAAATATTTACTTAAGGATGGAAATATATTTTCAGCAAACCCTGATGTCTATAATTATAACACTCTACGTAGCAATCATGTTTATCAGGTGACAGTATCAACAGTTCTCTACAAAAAATTCACATACATTACATGTACATTAGTTTACAACACTCTTCCTAATGACATTAAAAGATTAAAATCAATATAAAAGTTCTTTTTTATTTATTTACGTCAAAAACAGTTAAAAACTGTGTATGACGTGCTATGAAGAGTAGTGAATACTGTGCAGGTTTTCAAAATTCTGTGATCCCTACACTAAGCCCTATGCTACTTGAATTTTGAATACAGGGAGGAAAAAAACAAAAAAAAACAACAAAAAAAACGCTCCGATGTAATAAAATGTATTTTCAAGAATAAATCAGCTATAAATTTTTGGCTCTTATCCATCATGTCCTTCGCCAAGGAATAATACTTCCTGCCGCAACAACATGGAAATGATAACTTGAATAACTAAATTTCCCACTGAATTCTAGAAGACGTGCACTGATAATGAAGTTACATTTATGTCCAGAAGCAAAACAAGGGGCCATCTCAGCATTGGGCAATGGATCAGGGAAACTGGACGAAAAACCTGATCGAGATAGGGTCATTGACCCGGGGGCTGTAGTACAATACTTGTTACAGGTTGTTTACATTTATACAGTCCAATGGTAAATAATGCATTAAATATCGCTGTTAAAATTAATGTTACTTTTCTTGTGATGCTCAGTATAGTCTCTGATTTTATAGAAACAGTTATGCAGCAGAAGAGATTTCACCAGGGATTTCAATTTTTCTATCGAATTTAATCAATTAATGTCATCTGGCAAAGTGTTGTAAAATAATGTACATGTATTGTATGTGAATTTTTTGAAATGTGCTTTGATACGATCACCTGATGAATATGATTTCTACGTCGAGTGTTATACTAATTTTTTAGTCGAGTGTGTAGTAATTTAATCGTTTTCTGAAAATATATTCCCGCCCTTAAGCAAGTCATTTTTGACAAAAACCACTGACTCCTAAATCAACAGACAAGGCAATGGTAAAATTCCTAGATAAATAAAGAGAGGCTTACAAGAATCACGTGGGTGGGATTTGGTTATTATTCGTACAATTCCTTTTCGTAATCTAAAAGTCTGGGAGCTATAAGATGTATTTCCTCAGAATTTTATGCTGTATCTCAGGCGGGAATGAATATTCCCGAAATATACACAACGAGTAGTATGAAGGATGACTGAATTTGAAAGCATTCTGATCGCGTAGCATAACGAACGTAATGTTGTATTCAATTATTAAATGGACGTTCCATTTGAGGTTTGACTGAATCGAGAGACCGAAAAATTTTGTTCCCTTAATATCAGTCAATAGTACACCGTTCATTTTCAATGGAGTACAGAATTGTTTATTTGAAATGGAAAAATGCATTAAAACCTTTTTTCTTTTCTTTTACTATTAATTTGTTATTTTGGAACCAATTTGAAACATCTGATATTGTACTATTTACGGTTTCTTTACTTCATATGGAACGTTTATTACGGTTTCTTTATTGCGAAGAATGTTTGTATCATCCGCAAAAAAAACAACTGTTTTTCCGTTTCAAATCGTCGAGGGCATATCGTTTACGTATAGTAAGAAGAGAATAGGGCCCATAATCGTTCCTTCAGGAACTCCACGTGCAATGGGCAAAGAGTCGGAAAGGTGTGTACGTAATGTTCCATCAATCCAGTAAGGTTTTTCCACTCTCGGAGATCGTTGTTTAAGGTACGAACATAGCCAATCTAGAGCAATACCACGGATTCCATATGAAGGTAATTTTGAAAGTAAAATGTCATGATCAATGACGTCAAAAGCTTTTGAGAGATCTAAAAATAATCCAATATGTGCTTCATTTTGGTCCAATGATAAAGCAACATCTTTAAGAAAAGAAAATATGGCTGCTTCCGTTGATTTTGATTTTCTAATTTCATATTGGCAATCTGTAAGCGCGTCGCGTTTACGGAGAAAGGTTTCCATTCGTACGAAAAAAAAGTCTCTAATATTTTTTTAAAAAACTGACAGAAGAGAAATACGCTGATTTTGAATTTCATTTGTGTTGCCTTTTTTGAAGAGCGGCTTAATCTTAGCCGTTTTGAAAATATCTGGAAACGTTTAAGTCCAAAGTAAAATCTTTTTTGCAGCGAATATTTAAATAGTTAGAGACTATACCGAGCATCAAAAACAAAAGTAATATTAATTTTAACAATTATATTTAATACACTATTTTTTACCATTTGTACTGTATAATTCTAAACAACCTGTAAAAAGTATTGTATCTCAGCTTCTGGGTCAATGACTCCCATCTCTATCGGGCTTTTCGTCAAGTTTCCCTGATCCTTTAGTGAGTGCTGTAATCCCCCCTTGTGTTTCTTCTGAGCACAGTTGTAAATTCTCAATTTTTGCACGTTTTCTAGGGTTCAGTGCGAAATGAAGTTATTTAAATTATCGTTCTCCATGTGGTCGCGGCAGGAACCCTTCTGGAAGGACATGAGGACAAGATCCCAAATCTATAGCTGATTTGCCCTTGAAAATAGATTTTTCTACATTAGAGTGAATATTTTTTCATTTTTTGCTAAAACCACTCATTTCTTCTTGCTTTCAGAATTCAACTTGTATACAGCTTAGTGTAGGGATCCCATAATTAATAAAATTGCACAGAATACACTTCTCCCCGTAGCACGTCACATACAGTTTTTAACTATTTTTGACGAAAAATAAATAAGTAGAAAGTAAATAACAAGTAATAAATAAGAGAGTATATATTTCATATGCAATCGGAAATTGAACAACACGGTAGTTGTATGCGCAACGTACTGTTCGTAGCAAGTATAGCAGAATGAGAGTATCTGCATTCGCTTTTACTTCTTAAGGAAGCCACAAAACATCACATACATTAATGCTTGAAGCCGGTATTGAAGTATAGCCTGATATTACTCCTCCGGTGGACTATTATGAGCGGCATATCACATCCGGAGCAATAATAATTCGCGAATACTTTCTCTAAGCACTTTTCAGAAACCACAGGGAACAGACTCTCGTGAAAAGTGTTGCTTCTTTCCTTTCAAGTTTCTCGTTAGAAGTTGCACTAGTCGTTATTCCACCCATGGAGAGGAGAACTGATATGCAAACCACAATAACCGTAACTTAAGTCGTGATTTAAGTAAGTGAGAAAGACGCGCATTGAAGATAAAAGAAAACGACCTATTAGATGTTGGATAAGTACACTAATTGAGCGAGTAGCTGACTAGGAAATGAAAGCACATTCTACGCCAGACGACGAAGGCTTTCTCAACTGAGGGCATTCTCATGGCCGTCTCAATGAGATGCTTTCAGGGTGATGCTTATAATTGCGGGAACGGTGTTCTTTGTAAGTAGCAGCGAAAAATTTGTCCATGGTTGAGTGAGCTAAATGTGCCATTAACAGAGACGTTCTCGTAAAGTTTCATCAGCATAATTTAATTGTACAAGTACTAATTGAAGAGTTTCACGAAAAAAATAGCATTAGTACAAAATTCAGAAAATGAAGTTAATGATACCAACATGTAGTGTGGGCTTTCATGCATCAGTGGATAATATCGACTCGACCTAAAGTGTATTACTCGTAGTCCCAATGAAAATGAGCGAAGAAAAATAGGTGAGCTAGAAAGCTGAGTTAGGAATGTGGACGTTCCTTCAGTTCTTATAATATTTGTTCACAAGGGTAAATCTTCTAATATTATTATGGAAGCAAGAAGATTCCGAAAATTCTATTTATTCATTCAAAATATCAATGTGTTGACCTGATTAGATGTCTTAGGGCATCAAATGATATTCCATCAATTAATCAATAAGTTTATTAAATAAATCCTAAGATTAAAATAAATTTGTGTCTATGTGGACACCATTCTTCATAATGAAAATATTACAACCGTGTTTCATCTTCTAAGCTGATTGTACGCTTCGGGCGATTACGCCGGTTTCGTGCTTCGACAGTTAGTACAAGCCAGAGACAATCCAGGAAGTGCCTGTTCTGTGGTCCAGGAAGCACTTGGCTTTGGGAACCCGAGGTAGAAAGGATTGAAAAGGAAGGCTGCTGAGCAAACTTGTCTTCCACTGGCGTTAGCCTAATGAGATGGAGGGACGCTCCGAAATGCTGACTTCTAGAATCCTCCTGTACACAGCAATGTTATTCAATTCTGTATTTATCTTCGTGGAAAGCGCCTTCCCGAAAAGAGCTTTCAGAGTGGTAAATTCTGTTTCCTACAGTACATTGAGAACAAATCATAATAAAAACTTAACATGGCAACGGACGACATTACTCAAACTCGAGGGACAATATGAGTTGAATATTACTTTTTTTATGGAGACATTACAATTAAATTGTTCTTCAATTTCACTTATTTATATACTCTGTTCATAGAAAGTATGATTGTCACACATGTGCGCTAAAAACCTCCCGCCACGCGCATTCAAGGCTCGCAGATTACGTTCCTCGTGGGAGGAATGAAGCCACTGGAGCGTACTAGAAAACATTCGCAGCGTCGCGCGCTGCACGTCTGTGTTATCGGGCGAAAGACCGGGACAGCGCAGTAGGGGGTCGCGCGCGCCATTCTTCCCGCCGCCGCCGCCGCCGTCACCGCCGCCGCTGCCGTTCGAATTGCAACTTTGGGGAAAAGCGCTTAGCTAAATGTGCCCGCCTGTCACGTGGCCGACAGCAGAAAGAAGGGCCGTCGCGTTCCGGTTGCCGCCCGCGCTCCGCGCACAGAAAGCCCACTCCTTGACGAGCAACGGACGCTCCCACTCACCGAACCTCGCTCCTTGCCTTGGAAAACGCGTCAGGTGGGGGGACGTCAATTGTATGAATGTGAATATTCCTGTTTGTAATCGAAGGGGAAGGCGCGACATGATTATTTCTCATTTCCAAAATAAAGTGTTTTGAACTTCAAGTACAAATATGATCCAAACGCTTATCATACTCGCATAATTAAATTTGTCCAAAGAAGGTGACAATTATATTGGTATATTTTTGTAGAACTGTAATATGTGTACAGAAGATATACAACTTGAGAAATGTTTGCTTTAACCCAAACTTTTTTCCTCTCGTATACAAAAAGTTGAATTTTTATTTTACGCTCTCATGAAACGTTAAAGACAGTACAGTTGTTCTCACTACTAGTGGCATAAATAAAAGTTCTAAAAAATTAATAAATGAGAGTTATCACTACGTAGTCCCCTACCTCTTCAATTTCAAAGTTAACTACGTATTACTTTATTAATTAGAATAATTATATTATGAGAAACATTATCAGAAGTGTTTTTAGATCATCTTTATCCTTTACATCCCTTCAGAGAGATTATTTTATCACACCAGCCATCATTCCTTGTACCACTCTTAACACAAATGCTACCGCACGTATCTCTAGTCAGTGGATAGAACGGGAGCTGTCCCTGGCACAACAAGAATGAATGGCAAATGGTGATACCCATAGGCGTGTGCAGCCTAAAAGGAGGAGGAGGCGAACATCATTTCTTGGATATATATATATATATATATATATATATATATATATATATATATATATATATATATATATATATATATATATATATATACTCCGCATTTAGCAAGAAAATAAATGAAACACATCATGAAGAGAATGAAATTATAACTTGAATTTCACAATTTATAAATACAATTGTGTTTATGCTCAACCATTTACAGGGTCAATACGTCAATTTGTAGACACAACAAATTTAAAAAAATTAAAATAGTGTTAACAGATGGCCTGAACAGCCTCTTTCCAAATGCAGTTCCCCAAATTACCACATTTAAAAAAAGCCAATCAAGGATTTAATTTATTTACGGAAATAAAATGTTTAATTATACAAGGAGACATCAATCCGTTCTAAGGTCTAGAGCAGGACATGCCTCCCGGGCCCCTGTGTGCACGCAGTAATGGGGGAGAAGTGCAAGATTACAAGCCGAGACCTTATGTTTTGAGACGCTTAATTCTATAATACATAGTTATGCGGGATATGCTGTTATTGGTCCTCGCGGGCAATATTTGGTTCTAAAGTAGCAGCGTCACCATGGGACTAGGAATGAAGGTACTAATTGCCCCCTGTCTTTCGCCTAAAAGCAGGAAGGAAATGAACGTTTGTGAACACTGTACATAATCAGCATGCACGACATTAATTTTCTCAAACAAAATAAGAAAATAAAATATTATCATTTGTTATTACAACCGCGTTTTCGAGGCACAAGTATAACAAAAAGGTTGAGTTAGGTGAATGTTGAAAAAGGTGAATGTTAAACTTAATTTTCAAGTTTTCGACAAACTACATTCTTGCGTAATAAGAAGAAAGCATTGTAATGCTGCGACAAAAACCGGCGATTTTTAGTCAGAAAAACTGATACTGTGAGGTCTTGGTATTGATAAAAGGAGATAAATCTTGTTCTTATATTTGTGTTGCGGAAAACTAAAAGGGACCTTATGTCGCAAATTTTCAAAATTAAGTTATTTATGCCGACTTATAAACAATTAAATTTCTAACAGTTTGGTGTAAAAGTCTTCAAAATATATGAAAATTTGACGAAGGTATTGTTGTTTGAATGTATGTTATCGGAAAAAATAGTTTGAGAAAAACGAGTGTAAAATTTCGTAATTTAAAAAATCACAATATTTAAGATATGAAATTATCTAAAAAATATTTTTGGAATGTTCTTTACAAAACTAAATATACTGAAAAATGAAATTATATTATTTTTGATAAAAAGGATACTATAAGAGGTTTTAAGCCTTAAGTAGCGCTAGCGGTTGACGACACGACATCCGTATTTGGCTCGTCATAATTGTTGTCAATGGTGTCTTCAAAGCCCTTGTATTGTAACAAAAATATTACCTGTGGCCTCATCTGTAGTAGGTACCTCTCTCAGAATGGGTACGTCCGATAAGTTAACTGTGTCTGGTTCATCGACATTTTCTTCAACACTGGTTTTACTTAAACCGTCACTACCAGAATCGTTTCCTGTGTCATCAAAATAATCTTAAAAAACACGATAGCCTTCATCGGAAACATTACAGGTTAGGCTTACATCTTTCCAAATCCACAATACTCTATCTTCATTCATCTTTCCACTGTAACTAGTTGCTGGAGTTGAGACTAGTCAGCTGATCACTTCAAAGCCACAGCATTAACGTTATGATAGCTGTTTAGTGGCAGTACGCAGTAAAAAAATGCTGAGACTGTTTTTGACTGTTGTTACTCAATGTTATAAATCGTACAAACAATGTATTACTGTTTATTTTAAAATATGACATAAAAGCTATTGTAAGTGAAAAGAGACCGTTTGTCGGAGATTTTTTAACACGTGTGTAAAAATGGTAGTAACTGTCGGATATGGCTCAATCAATGCAGACAACGGTCTTATTACTCTAATAATTCGTTTTCATTCCATAGAGCGCCTTGAGAAAGTGGTAAGAGCCTAATTGTGAGGCTACTCCATTCGCCAGGAAAAGGTACCATTTGTCGCTCCAATGTTATAATTGCATAACGACAGTTGGTCCCTTTTCTCACAGATGACCAACCTTTACAAAAATACATTTTTAACGTAAATAAAACTTAATGGACATATTAACACAAATTTCAGATAAAAGAAGTGTACTACAATAATAAACAAAATCGAAAATGGTCGGAATTAACATATTTGGGTTTCCTGCATCTTACGCAAAACTTTATTTCCCGACAAATGGTCCCTTTTAATTTTCCGCATCACATTTAGTAATTTACTTCCGCTAACACATTGTGTACTCAGAAACCACGATTTGAGGGTCCTTGATACCGAAAGATTGGTTGACAGGAAAATGCCTCTCCGTCCGTCTGTAGTCAAGAACCTAAACCGTTTAGACAATTTTCTCCAAAATCATTTTCCTCCATCGATCTGATAAAACTCAGTCTTGTGAGTTTGAAAGGGATATTGTAATTTTGTGGGATAATTTACATGAAGCTCCCACATTTTTAACATGGTCTCCAAATATTTTTATTAAAATTTTTTCTCGGTTACCATAAGGACGCTAAAAATTGACTCCGGTCTCACGTTCGTTGAAATTTCTGAATTTTCGAAAATTGCTAAAGTTCAAATTTTTTCGTACTGTACTGATAGAGATTGGTGTCTTTAATAAAATTTCTTCTTAAAAATAGAATTTTAAATACGATCATGCACATTTATTATAAAACGAGTAGTATTAGCATATTTTTTGTTAGAGCTAAATGTAATTTATTATTTTTTCCTATAAAAAACTCCAATTTTGACTTCGGATTTTATTCTCGGATTGAGAAAAGGGCGCTTAAAAATGGCACAGATCTCACTTTCATTGATCTCTGAACTTTCAAAATTGTAAATATTACAAATAATGCGGGAAAGTATGTATTGTTTAAACCACTAGTTTAGATTTGTCATAACGGTGACATTTATTAGAAAATTGTTAAGAATCCAAATTTCCAATTTGTATTATGGTCTGGTAATAATCTAACTTAAAGAAAACGAAATATTCCGCGAATAAGCTGCATGACCAGCTTCAGGAGAACATGATTATTCTAAATATTTGATGGGCCAGATGAAAGAAAATAGAAAATTAGTATGTTGTTTTATATGCTCAAAGTTACTGTTTTGATGAGTAGTCTTCTTAGGGTGCTTAGGAAAGTGATCTTCGATGATTTAAAATATCATTGTTCGCAATACAATTGAACCAGCACTATGTATTTTAAGCTCTTCAATATTGATGATTACTACTTCATAATGATTTTTTTCTCATAGGATCAATCATCTTCAATTAATTATTGTTCATATTAATTGTTTAATTATCTGAGTAATTGGAAAATTCATTCCTGCAAGTAAGCCTGCACGGGGTAGGTATTGCTTCACAGGTCACCTTTCCAGGTCACGTGGTCTGGTCCTTCCAGCGAGGCATGTGGTGAGGACATGCTTCGTGTAGGTTGCAGCGATAGTGTTAATGGATCGTGCAACAGGAGGCCACTGACCAAAATGACGTAATGCGTTGGGCCACGACCTCCCTGCGAGAGTTGCCAGTTCCAGAGAGCCACGCATGTTAATTGCGAGTGTGTTCATGCATAACTGGAAAAGTGACGGCAACACTCCTATGATTTTCATAAATATATACATCCAAGTAAGTACTGAATTATGTAATGAACTTTCAATATAAATAGAATAAACAAAGACATGCAACCTTTTACAAAACTGATGTATTCTGAGAATACAAGATTTTTAATTCGTTAAATTCTGATTATTTATTGCACGACTTGTACACTAACAGAATTATCATTCCACTTTATTCCGCCGCACAGAGGGGTAAAAGGGATAAAAAATTCATGATATATGCGGAAGAGTATATTCAAATAACAGGTGGGTTAGAGATAAGGCTACATATTTATTTACAGACTTTTAATTACATGATATGAAATAAATATGAAAATTAGACAATTAGGCGGGCAAGGTTTCAAGCAATCAGCATCCGAAAATACTGTGTGTTTTAATTACCTTCATTTTAGCTGTTTTTATCACAACATAATCAACAACCCTTTGATAAACACGCGCATTACTTTCTTATATAATTCCAAATGTTTAAAATGTTTTGAAATCATTCTGCAACTACATTTTTGAAGATTTAATTTTCTTTCTTAATAAAATATCTTCGTCTAAATTTGAACTTAAATATGATTAAAACAATTTTTTGAAAATATTAATATAATCATAATATTATTATAAAATTATAATTATAGTATTATTACATACTTATCATCGTGATATTATTATAATTTCACGAAATAATTTCGTAAAATGTGAGTCAAATTGTGAAAATTTAAAAAAGGGTAAACAAAATTAACAGGATAATTAGTAAGCTATTCAACGCACCATAAAAGAAACGGGAACATCAGAGAAGAGTTAAATCTCTTCAAACTTTCAAGGAGAACGGACGGATTAATAAAGAAGAAATTGGGGTGATAATTTAATGATAATGTCGGAAGGAACCAATGCCAAAATTCCTCTACAATTACAACCCTTATCGGAAAAGGAGAAGAGACAGGACGACAAGGCGTCGCCAGGACATCCTTGAAGTCGGAACGGGCAATAGACTCAACCCATTTTGATCATAGAAATTTCTTTTAAAAAAAGCTCAAAAGATCAATGTTTGCTTAAAATGTGGTAAAGATTTTACTTTCTTCAAAACCTTTGGAATTTCTAAAATTTCAAAAGTTCAATATTCTTTTCGAATCATCATACTCTCTCAATATTGAATCTAGAGATTTCTTTCCTCATCCACTCTGTTTCTCAATATTAGAACTTAATTTTTTTATATACAAATTTCAAAATACTGTTAATTTTCATGTAATTTTAAGTTGTAAGCGATTTTCAAGCTTTAAGAGTTAAAATAGAACATGCAATAGATTATAGATAGATTTATTACTAATTCTGCAAATAAGTTCCCAGGACTTGGTGGCAGAATACACTAACTAAACATTACAAAACTTAACAACTATACAAAATTTTTTAATTATAATATTATAAAATTATATAACTGTTGCCAATAATACTAGAAAGTATATGCTGTTTTAGAACCACTAGTTTTCAGTTCTTGTTGCATTCTGGAAGGTCTTACAGGAAGTTTTCCCTTTGGATTGTTTTTCATTGCCAGCAGTTTCCTGTCTCCACATCCCCGTAATCAACGATAGCAATGTTATGTTAACATCGTATCTCGCCCGCCTTACAGCCTCACGATCATTCTGAAACGCTATGGTCGCTGCTACTACAGAAATCATGCTGGTGGATACTCAGTGGCAATGAACGCTATCTTGTGTTACATTTTGTTGATTGCTTGAGGTTTTGACTTTATGACTATCTCCTTTTTTGCTTTATGAATAATGATTACACGTATAAACCTAATTCATTCTCACCTAGTAATTAAGAGCCGTCTCTTCACCTTGTTGTGCAGTTCCGAAACCGTAAAGGACAAACAGAGAAGAAATCGGCAAGAAGAATAAAAAGCATATATGACTAACGCATTAGTAAAAGATGTGAAGGAAGAGCTCAAAAATACGGCATCCAAAGAAAGTGAAGAAATAGGAGGAGAACAAGCGAGGAACTCAAAAAGCAAATTATACTTCGCGCGTGGATTAATTTTGCTACTGAAAACAATAGACACGACCATTCACGCATGACAGTCCTAAAACTTTTAAATTCAAGCAAACCGCCTGAACACGCTGAGCAGCTGTTATTTCGGAAACACCAGCGTGTACGGAAGAGGGCGCGGGGGCGGGGCGGGGGCGGGGGCGGGGGCGTTGTGCGAGGGCAGCGGCGCGTTGTGCAACGCCGCCTTCCCGCGCGACCACTCATCCGCCTTTGTAACATCCGCGCAGCGCCGCGCCGCGCCGCCTCCGTCGCCAGCCGCCAACGCCGCTTAAGCCTCGCTTACGAGATTGATGTTCCCATTTTCTCGTTCTGTTCCAAACGGTTCGCTGCTATTGTCTTTGAATCTGCATTGTTCCGCGATGGCCGAGGGAAAACGTTTGTCGCCGGCTGCGGAAGACCTCCGAGAAGCCGCGACTTCGAAAACCGCGCGGAAACGTCTTTTTTTCTCAGGCGCGAAAGAAAAAGTAGGAAGTAACCGGAGCTTCCTCTAAAGAGCCGTCTCATGCTCTTGAAGTGGGCGAGAGAAAACCAGAGTGCTGCTAAACAGTGCCGCCACGCAGGGCGCACTTGCGTCCGCACGTAGGGGGGAGGGGGTCGGCAGGATGAAGTACGTCCTGGGAAACGCACCTTGACGAGGATTACGTGACTTTTGTGTAAGGAGGAATACCTTCGCGTGACAATTGAAATGCAAGCAGCTCATTCATGAAGTCTTGCGCTGAGTCATCTGAAATTCATTGTCTGATCTGAACGTGTCGTGGCTTCTGTGCGAATGAACAGAAAATGTTTCACACATTTAGCCTCATGAACTCGGGCAATGTAAATTTTTTCCTAATTTACCGAGTTACATGCGTATTTTGACATGATTGGATTTAAAAAAATTACTTGTTTAAGACGGTCATTAAAAACCAGTTTCTGAAAAAATAATAATAATGGAGTGATGCAACTCTTGGCATTTAGCTTATTTGGCTTTGCAAGGCCTTATTTACAAGTATTGATATTTATTGTTTCTACAACAATACTGGTTACTGCAGAATAAATAAAGAACTATTTTAAAATTACTTGTTCTATTTATACAAAAATGAACGGTTACTAACAAATGGATGCGTAGGATACTAACGTATGGGTGCTAATATTTTAAATACATCTTATTCGTTTGGCTTACACGCAGTCTAGCAGCTAATGCAGACTTAATCTCCATTTGTATTAACGTTACTAATTAAGCAATTGGGACTTACATGAATTGAGCTTTGCGTATAAACGAAATAATAGAACGTAGTTTGAAGTATTAGTGCATAGTTATTACAATTGTCTAGAAAAAACTTACCATGTGTAAAACTATTACTTAAGTAATAATTTTACACATAGCAGTCCACCGATTAGAGAAATATTCATTGAAGAAATTATTTCATTATAATATTCTGGAATTAGAAGTATGGAGTAGCAAAGTATTCATGGATAACTTTTCTAGGTTTCTCTCAAAACGTAATTGAGTTGAAGGAGCGTAAGGAAAGGCATTGAGATGAAATTTGGAAATTCTCCAGCTTAGAATGTAGTGTGGAGCATGAATGACCGAAGGCTGGAAAAGGAGGGTCTCGTCAAGACTGGCTCCTGTCCAGTAACTGTGTTGAATGAAAAGAAAGGAGAAAAGGAAGGAAGTTGTCATTCTATTTCTCATTCACGACTAAGAATTACTAACTGTCCGTCGAAAAGAAGTCTTATAATTATAAACTGATAACAAAACGATAATAGAAGCATGTCTCATAATATATTTTTTCTAAGGGAGCAATGAACTTAAATTTGCTGATCTACGTGATGAGTTTGAACACACCTTGGTTTGGTCGTTTATTAATATCTCAATCTCTACATATTCGTGTGTAGTTGTTTTAAGCAATTACGTCCCTAATAAAATATCGTCTCCCGCATTATTTCAGGAGTATACACAACTTTTGCGGCTTTCTCACGCCACCAATCATTAAAAACGAAGTCTCTAAAGAAAGAATTTCACGGCGACGTGGTGAATTGAACTTTGGCTCTAAAAATATGAAGAAATTCGAATAACTCCTACATGAAGCGTTTTAGGGCCTTAAGATTAAAATTTGGAGGCCAGGCGTCAAAGAAACATTCCCCACGCCGTAATCTTTGGGATGAAATCTTCTTGAACATTCTATTACATGTTTGCTGGTTCGACGCTTCTCGATTCTACCCCATCTGTTCAGAGCCAGTAGAATCTGTAACTGTATTTGAATTAAACTAATTACTTGACATTGTCCGTGATTGAATTACACAAGTGTATCTCTCCGCTCGGTAATAACATTAAATAATTCCCCCATTTCAATCTTCCTGGTAGTAAGTTTCTGATAGTTACGAACTGGAGTCGAACATTCGTGACTCGAATTTTAAAGGGACTCATAAAGTAAAAATTTGAAACTTCAACATTTATTCCAGTATTTCTTTAATATTTAGTATTTGTGATATTTTTAATATCTAGTGTACATAGCGTTACCACAGGTTCGGTTTCAAAAGAAAAACAAAATAGTTAACCTTTCATTAGGACTTCACAGGCCATTGCCGACATCGAAAGGAGAATACAGTCAGCCAAGAAAAATCATTATTCAAGATATCTCAACGAGCTGGTGTTCAATACATATCTTTTCGTAAATTTCTTCATGAATTAAAATTGAAAGCATACCATGTTACAACTGTATAACAACTGAAAGAGTCAGACAAACCAAAACGACTTGAGTATTGTACCAGCTTTTCGAAAATATTGTTGATGGACAGATAGAGCCGATGTATTTCATGACAGACGAGCCATGGTCTTCTTTATCCGGCCATGTTAATTCGCGGAACTCCAGGTATGCAAATGAGAAGGCGAGGTATGCTGAGGTGGTGAGGAATGTGAGCCCCTTATTTTTTCGTGTCTTCTTTTGAACGAATCCATCTAAACGACTGCAATTTTCACTAAATGTGAAAAGAAAATACATTTTTTAATGTTACGTCCAATTCAAAGCTTTTTCTTCTATGAATATTTGGAAGAAGGATATATGGAAAATATATGGAAGAAGCGTTTTGTTAACCTCCACATGGCTCATTTTTTTTGTTGTGTATCATAGGGAATCTGATTTCTGAAAAATGACATCTTATAACACTTTTATCCCATTATCTCCCAACTTATCTAGAAATAATTTATAATTTTTCAAATGAAGTAAATAAAAAAAACCAATGAAGGAGACGAATATGAGAACGATTTTTCTGCATTAAAGTGTACACAAAATGTATAAAAATATGATTTTAAAGTAAATTACAAAAATTATACAAAATATATAAGACTGTTCAATTACTTAAAACACTGTCACCAAACTAAACGTCCTAAAAATGTACACCGCTAGACTTGGTTTCTGTAATAATGGATCAAATGTGTGGCCAAATTAATATTGGAGAAATACGGCGAATGACTCCTCTTTAACCTGTTTGGCTAGTCCTATACAAAAACTCTGAAACTATTCTAACCATACAACCGGGTCATTTAATTTTTTAAAAGAAATTAATGTCCAAAAATAGTGAGATAACATAATAACTTCTCGCGAAATTTCTCAACCAAACGTGCGCACGTAGTCACAAGTCATGTGAGTCGTTCCCATTCCCCAGTTCGGGCCAGATCGGCCTTTGCCAAATGTAGTAAGTTGTAACCGCGATGGCTCGTGTGTGACGCTCTCGTGACAACGGTCAGCAATCCACCTGAGAACCCCTACTTCCCCACCCCGCGCGTCACCACCGCCGCCAACGCCACCTGGCCGGGGACCAAGCGGGCCGGCGATCGAGTATCACGCATAGCTCTCAACGTGCGGGGCATGAATAACAACTTCAACGGCAAAGATGGCTTGCGCGCCAGTACACACACTTCGATTACATTTTAGATAAACGCTACCGCTATCCACCCGCTTCTCTCGGTGAAGCAAACTTAATAAAAATCGAATTTAACAGTTCAAATGTGTTAGCTGTTGGAGCCCGATTTTCTTGAGTAAAATGTTCACGACGATGTTAGCCGTCAAATATCGTTCTTTTCGCTCTTCTTTATATAGACGTTTTCCCATAGTTCCAATATTACACTTTTCATTCTTCAACTTCACTAAAGAACAGAGGAAACCTGTATATTTGACTAACAGCTCGTAAACGTGCGGAGAAATACTTCTCGCAGGAGCTACGTAAATACTTGAGTTTAATCATGGATGGCTTACGTGTTTCACATCCTGTGGAGAACAGACGAACTTAATTGCTTCTTGTGTACGTAAATGTTATCCGTCTGTTGGATACTGAGAAAGAATTATGTTTGCTGGTGATTCAACATTCTTTGCAAAACAAATACCATTTCAAATGATTCAAATTGGATCTGTAACAAGAAATTAATAATAAACGAAGGAAAAACTGATCCAATGCAGATTTGCATTTTCTAACAGTGAATTGCATACTCCATTTAAAATTAACAATATCCAATTGGCTGATGTTAAGGTAAAAAATTTTCTGGGTCTCTCAGTGCAGAGAAACCTCTACTGGAATACCCTCAAAAATGAATTGAACACTAAATAAAATTCATTTCGTTATCCATTCAGAATGTTTTCAAATTCACTCAGTCTTCATTGCGTGTATTTTGCGAATGTATATTTCAGCCTGAGATAAGGCATAATATTGTGAGGAAGCACATCCCACAGTACCTATATTTTAGATTGTAGAAAATGAATAATATGCAAAAGCCATCCCCGTGATTCCTGAAAGCCTCTCTTAATTGAGCTTGTAATATTACCATTGCATTGCCGATTTACTTAAGAATGGGTAGTTTTTGTCAAAACGTACTTAAGGGTGGCAACATATTGCCATGCTACACATAACTTTCCAAGTCACACATGAATTGAAGGGCCTTCTTTTGTGAAGTTGTATCTTCATGGGGGAAATAGTTTTTTAAATACAGTGCTTTGTATGACATGCTGTAATACCTATTATTGGAATATATTGTCTACAAATATTTTACAATAATAATCCCAGTGAAAAGCCAATTGCATTCACGAAATTAAATTAAAGAAATGGATATACATACATTACGTATTCAGATTGACTCTTCGCTATTTTTCAATACTTGGCCTATGGTGTAGTATGTACGAAACTGGCAATTAAGTAAAAGTCATAGTTGTCAGCCCCACAGCATTACCCATAATATAGAGTTCAGATATGAGTTTATATATTGTGTAGACTCTACGAAACACGTGTCCTTCAATCTGCTTGTTTGTGAACAGGTGTAAGAATCATATTTCCCCATAGTACTATATTTACAGTTATTATAGTATTAGTGATCAATGGATTCCGTTGTTTCCCTAATAACTTCCTGGTGAATGCCAAAGAAACTTTCGAATGCCGAAGATATTTCGGGCACACCTTTAGAGTTTTACAGAGTCAGTAATGTTTGTTTGTTTTTAAAATTATCTTAAACATATTAATTTGTTGCTCAATTTTGAAGAGCATGCATACTTCCTTTGTTTTCCCTGGTTTTCCCCGGTCGCTTAAGGCAAATGCTGGGACGTTGTATTCTTGTAGCGTTTGTGAGCCCAGGGGCATGACATCTGTAAGTTGTATTATTTACTTATTACTAAGTATTATTATTTACTTGTTTTTATTTACTAAATGTATCTCTGAATTCAATTCTTATCTATAAATTTATGTATTACGTGGTTAGGCGGAAGAGCGGGCCTGATGGCCCGAGTCTCGCCACATAAATAGTCATTATTATTATTATTATTATTATTATTATTATTATTATTATTATTAAACATTCTGTAAAGAAGGCTACGCGGATTGCCGACGATCTTCCTTTCACATCCACTTCTCTGCCTATCCCATTTATCTCCCTTGCCGATGTAGAGAAGACTAGTATCCCCAAGGTAATTGAAAAAGGACTTCATCATTATTTTTATTATTATTGTTAATAATAATAATAGTAGTAGTTACAGTATTATTTAAACTGCAAGAAATTTACGGAAACAATTATATTATTTCTGAACACTTATATCGTTTATTCTTCAATTAGCTTATCGCAAATACTTTTGTATTTTGCACTGTTACAATAAATCTGAATGACAAAGGTTTTGATGTATTGACAAAATTTTCAGATAAATTTTGATATAAATGAAGCATGATTTTTTCAGAGGCAAAGCAAACTGTTGGATATTTTTTGTGGTTTTGCTGGTTTGTAGGGCAAATATTGGATGGAGCTGCTATGGCAAACATAAAACTTTGTTTTGGCACGCTTTCTTGACAATAGTATAAGTAAAATATTGTAATATCATATTTAACGAGAGCGAAAGAAAGTGAACAAATGAGAAAATTAGGAGTAGTCGGCAATTATTGCGAATTCATCATTCATCTTTGTAGTCCATTTTAAAGAAATGTGTGCGTGGTGTATGTTTGCCAAGGAATCGAAATATGTCATGAATTTTCAAATAAATCTAAGTATTCTAATCATCTTAAAGGATCGGTCAACGAAGGTACCATTGAATGAAACGGAAGTGAAAGAGACGGAAATTTTACACGATAAACTACCGACGCTGTAGGAATTGAAAAGTTATACTTGGGTTTTCGTATAGTGGCGCCTGAGGGTATTATCTTCAAAATGGAAAATGGCACGGCTTTTCACGTCTTTCTCGGTCGGGCCACTAGAGTCACTTGATCAGCATCACTTCTTGATACGGTTGCGATTATGCGACATCTTGCGGCAGGACCAAGAAAGACGCAAAAAGTCGTGAAATATTCCATCTTCAAGATAATACCCTCAGACCGCACATTACGAAAACCCAAGTATAAATACAATCGCAGCAACCATTGAATTTGTTAAATACACTCTTCGCGGAAGGGAAAGCGCAGACACGATGATATCCCGGCTTACTGATCCTCAGGAAGGTCGAATTTCTTACAAAATTCTTACAGTACTTTCGTACCGATGTCGATCTACCTATGGATATCACCCAGTCTGCACTTTCTGGGAGGATGTAGGATGTATTCCACACCATTCGATGACGTGTGGGATACATCCTGTAAGAGTCATTTATTGGGGTGCCGCCGCTATCGCAGATATCGCCGCCGCCAACTATCGCACTGCCACAGCCACTACCGTTGCCGTCACCGTCGCCACCATCGCCACCACTATGACCATCGCCGCCATCGCCGCGCTGCAATCACCCCCGCTACCGCCACTGCCGTCGCCTTTACCGCCGATCTCATCGCCAACACAGCTGCAGCCATCGCCGCCACCACCGTGACCGTCGTCACCGCTACCACCACTCCCACCTCCCCAGTCCCCGCGCCCGCCCTCGCACCGCCACCGCCGTCACCCTCACCCTCACCCTCGCTCACCATTGCCCCGACCCCGCCCACGCCACGGCCACCTCCACCGACCCCGCCAGAGCCGCCGCCACCTCCACGACCACGTCACTCTCCCCCGACCGCCGCTGCTATCATCGCTATCACTACATCACCATCATCACCTCCCCGCCACAGCCACAGTCAAAGACAGCCTCCAGCAAGGCCACCGCCCCCACTCCCACCACCACCACCACCACCACCACCACCACCGCCACCACCACCACCGCCACCACCACCGCCACCACCACCTCCACCACCACAACCGCCACCGCCACCGCCATTATCACCACTGCCATTATCACCACTGCCATCAACACCGTCGCCGCTTTCGTCGCTAACGTGCGAGGGGTGGCGTAACGGGCGCGCAAATGGCTTCGCATCGTCGTTTAACAGACTTTAACACGCCTTGACTCCCGCACGCACCCTTACATCACTGTCCCTGGTATGCATTGGATTCGAATCCTAAATTAAGCGAATTAGTGTCGCAAGCATTTGTGGATGTCATGGGAAGTCGAGGCTGCTGGAAAGAGGAAATTAACATACGCTGGGATGGCGATGATTCGGAGGATACAAAATTGTAAATGAGTAGAAGTGTGGCTCGGATAAATTGAAGATGCATTCCAATCCCTTTCCTGCTAATGAAACCACTGAGCAGGGATTAAGAAGCTAAGAATCGCGAACCTTATGTAAATATGTCTGTCCTTTTGTCGGATTCATTGTATGAAGTGCATAATGAATGATATTTAATTTCGTTTTGCTAAATTTCTATACAATCTGTCAATTTTACCAACACTAGTGAAATCAGTCCTGACAATCCTCATTTTTGACAAACGTTAAATAATTGACGCATGCTTACGTTTCACCAACACTTTTCTGTAGAAATTATGCTCCGTAAACTGTGATGATTCGTCAAGGAACATGTGTTAATTTTTCCTCCTTGTACAGAGATGGCTATAATGTCAGGTTAAAATGCGGTTCCGCATTGGCTATTAAGTTTGCTGACTACTGATATATGAACTATTGTATCACAAGTAGGGTGGCGCATGATGAAAATAACATTTTTGCATATTTACGAAGAAATACATTTTACGATTTATGAATCGTTCTAATTCATTTACTCCGAAGACAAAATTGGCACGTGTGTGCAGTCTTATAATCTCTGTATTTCCAAAAAAGTTCGCTGTTCTAAAAAAATCTTGCCTTTTTGGTTAGCCTTCGGCACTCCGTGGAAATACCACATACGTATTGAGGACGTGAAGAAGGATTTGAGAAAGAAACGATATTTTTATTTACACAGTCGCACTCTGTGGTTGACAAAATTCCATTGCAATGGGCGGAAGAAATGTCTTGCAGAATAAAATTTTAAACCTATCAACTACTACTGGGCTTGGGCGTTAGAGGCTTATTTCTGTTTGAGGGATATTCCAGGCGCGGTTTCATTTCTTCTACACTTTTCCAGAACACTGACTTCGCATTCTCTCATTACGAATTTATGATCTTCCAATGAATATAAATATTTTTGAGTAATTGCGTGTTCTGGACACATGGTTTGTAAATATACAGAAGTTAGACATCAAAATTAACTCCCATGATATTACACATGCCCCACTTGAACAGCAAAAAAGTAAAATAATTAGGACAATGAAATACAAAGCACGCGTTTGATTCATCCTAACCTCACAACAACCATTTAACGAGTCGTCAAAGTCATTGATGGCGGGGTACCGGTCTGTCAAAATTTCACGTATATTTGACGAAACGACCTTGGCAAAAAGTAAATAAGGCGTTTGACGCGCCGTCAATGATGTCACGTCTTTCAAAGCTACTGATCACCGTTGGTAAAACCGGCCGAAAGCTATCTGTTATTTTCAATAAAATGAATTTTTCTTGTTGAATTTTCGAGGCGAGAGCTCAAGAATTTAAACTAAGTTTTTGATTTGAATTTTTTAAGATTAAAAAAAATATTTTGGTTGATACTTATTTGCAATTGATAACAATTATTTTTAAATTATCATCGAGTAATAATAGAGAAATTTGGTTATATTTTGAGAACCAGAAACCTAGTGCATTGCTGAAAATAAAGAGAAGAATTCAATAAACTGTAAATAAAGCAGTACATTTTTTGAAGTGGTAATTGTGTGCTTCAAACGAAGAATTCACTTATCTTGTTTGTTTTGTTCCCATTTCATTAAAAGCAGTTTAATTTCATCAACAATCATTACCATGCAATTTTCAACACATGGACACTCGTGTATTCGTAAGGTAGAAAATATAAAATTTCATATAAAAGTATGGTTTTCTGTCTGAATTTGACCTCCAATATCTCTTAAAAGGATTATTTTATCGAGTATTAGTTAACTGAATTATGTGTAGGAAATTAATAATCAAGATTTCTTTGGTTGTCATACACAATAAAGAAAGTCAGCCACAATTTGAGCAAACAGCTCTTCATTTTTTTTCATAAAGGGAGACAGTGAGTACAAGTGGAAAGAGGCCAAACAGATAACTAATCCAATATCTGGCCAACGAACAGGCATAGATAAAGTAATTAATAGACTATCTTTTGCTCCAGTTTCAATAATAAAGGATGAGCTCTTTAAAGAAACTGTCACTGAGATCAATTATTTAAGGAAAAGAAATCCAGCCGTAGATCTTGAATACTACAACACTACAGCAATATTTTAAAGTAAGTTACTGTTTGGATTTCAGATGTGAGATTGTTGGCACGAGAAGTTCTATCTACTAAGAACGTTAGTGTAGGAATACAACTTACTCCGTCTGTAATGCATCGCTCCAGCTTGACCGGAGGTTGTGGACGGTGACACTGGCCGTTGGACGCTGAGAGCCGTGAAGGATGTAACGTTCCAACGAAACAGTTGGATTATAGCGATCCGAATCCGCCAGTCGTCAAGTTGACGTTGTGAATTTATGTCAATGAACGTTGCGTTAAATGAAGGAACAACTTTGACAACGTTGTGAAGGAAAATAAATATAACAAATTCATAATAATAGGAAGTTGATTGTCTTAAATATAATTGGAAACTAACATAAATAACAATCAAACCTAATATAAATAAATTTTCTATTATTTGAGAGCGAAACATTCCAGTTTTTAAATGTGGCTAACCTCGCTTTGTTGGTACATTTATTTATCATTCAACTATTCGTATGTATACTCAAATGATGGGGTGGGAATTGTGGAACTCAAGAAGAGGAGAACAAATTATCCTTTCTCCTATAAGGTAGTACATATAGTTTTTCTCAATAAATCAAATATCACAAAGCTATAGATTTATTTCTCAATGCATCCTATTCCTCTACATTAGCACTTTCAACAAGTTTTACGTACTGAACAAAATAGTCGTAATTTTTGCAATATTTTTAGGCAAATCATGACAATTTTCCAACAATTCGTAAACAAGATAACTCGTAATTTTCGTTTGATGGTTTTGTACGACTAGAACACAATAAATTAAACTGTATGACTTAAGGACATCATATGACATCCCTTTGTGTTATAACTGTTTAATTTAGATTTTTTCAAGTGAAACTGTTTAAAATAACACGAGAAAATGTTTGCATTTTTGCATTAATAGTTTCCTAAGGGAATGTTATAATTTTATGAGCTTAATCTGCCAGTGGGTAAATGGTTATGGTAATGCCGCTACATTTCAATTTTTTCTAACTAGCGCTAGTGAGGCATGTAAACTCACTCGCGATTCGATGTTGGAAAAACGATTCCGACAGAACACTAATCAGTACAACGGAAGAGACGCTTTGCTATTACATTACATTGTGGTGACCGAATTCAATACTAGCTTTTTTGCAATGTTTGCATCGCTCATGCACATGTGTACATCCAACACACCAACATCATAACATGTGAAAATCCAAAGCTGCGACAATTACTGATTATTTTTAACTACACAGCACACAAAACGCGGAAACATAGAAGTGGTTTAAAGAGTGTTATTACGATATATCAGTTCTCGCCTGGACGCCGTGGTGTGCGGATCGTGTCCGCCGCTCCGTAGCCTTACCTTGCTCGACAGTGAACGCGCCAAGATAAGGAGAGGCCAAGCGATAACAACTTGTGTTTCGTGTTGAACGTTTAAATTGTGCACAGGAACAGTGTTATTATCTATAACAATTCAGCAAAGACAACAAATTTTGTGATCCATTCAATATTGCAGTGTATTAGAGGCACGGCAACATGTAGTGAGAACGTCGTAGCTGCCAATACCCGGTCAGCTACATCTCTCAACACAATGTCAACAGAAGAATCAACAAGCAGCGGCAGCCACAGCATGGATCAAGATTCATCTTTTCCCGTGGACCTGACCCAGAATTCATGGCAAACGTACAAACCAGCTCGACCAAAACGACCGAACTCAGACGACCTCGACCCGGAAGAAAATAGAAGGGTAAGGCAAAAGACAGCGTCTAGCGATAATAATGTTAATATTATTACTGTGCCCACGCACAATAAGTTTGGTGTACTCAGTGCAGAAGATACAGTAGAAAATACTGAGGAAACTTCCTCGAAAACCACAGTACCGCCTATATTTGTTCCAAATGTTAATAATGTCCCGGCCATGGTAAAGTTCATAGAAGAAGCTTTAAGAACTGAAGATTTCGAGATAAAATCTCTGTCAAATGACAAAATCAAAATAGCACCAAAAACTCCAGATGCTTACAGAGCAGTAGTAAAGCATTTATCAAGCCACAAACACGTTTACTATACGTATCAATTGAAACAAGAACGTGCGTATAGAGTTGTTTTACGTCATATACATCATACTGTAGACGTCAAAGATATCAAAGCTGCGCTTTTGGAAGAGGGGCATAAAGTAAGAAATATAATAAATGTCCGCCATAGGGTAACGAAGTTACCTCTCCCTTTGTTCTTCATAGACCTTGAACCCAATTCTAATAACAAAGAAATATTTAAAATTAACCGACTGCTAAATTGTGTTGTTGCATTTGAACCACCGCGTATGAAGCGACGAGACATAGTTCAATGTAAAAATTGCCAAAGATACGAACATACCAGAACCTACTGTGCGTACCCATTTCGGTGTGTTAAGTGTGGAAGAGAACACGCTCCAGACAAATGTGAAAAAGAAAGGCAAAGTGAAGCAACATGTGCTCTGTGTGAAGGCAATCATGCAAACTATAAAGGTTGTAAAGTATACCAGGAAATACTAAAAAAGAAAGGCTATTATAAACTTAATAAACAAAGAAGTAATTTTCAAAAAGAGATGACAATGAAGGCACAAAATAACGATAGTGAAAATATTTATCATGAAGTAAACAAAAGACGTTCACAAGCTAACGAAAGAACGTGGGCCGATATTGCTCGGTCAAAGCGCACAGAACCTCAATATCCTGATGAGAACCACTCTATTCTGAGCATTATCCAGCACTCATTTGAAAGATTTGAAAATGTTCTGCTACAACAAAGCCAGCAAATAAATGCTCTCCTAAATCTAGTATCAACATTAGTGACTAAATTATCCAATGTGTAATTTTTTTCGAATTGCAGCATGGAATGCCAACGGCTTGGCGCAACATCGCCAAGAACTCGAAATATTTCTTTCGCAGAACAAAATTGACATCATACTAATATCAGAAACACATTTTACAGTCAAGAATTACTTCAAATTAAAAAACTATATAATATATGATACCAAACACTCTGACGGTCATGCACACGGAGGCACTGCTATCCTCGTTAGAAAAAATATAAAACATCATGAAGAAAAAGAGTTTCAAGACATCGATCTGCAAGCTACTACTATAACAATCACTGACTGGCGTGGACCTCTTACAGTAAGTGCTCTCTATTGTCCACCAAGATTCAATATTAATAAAGCACGCTTTGAAACCTACTTTAACAACTTAGGCTCGAGATTTATAGCAGGAGGAGACTTTAATGCAAAGCATACACAGTGGGGATCAAGGCTCATCACTACAAGAGGACGAGAACTCCAGAAAGCAGTAACATCACTTCAGCTTGAAACCATCTCTACAGGAGAACCAACGTATTGGCCTACAGATCCAAACAAAATTCCAGACTTACTAGATTTTTTCGTCGCCAAAGGTATATCATCTGGTTACTACTCCATAGAAGCATCCCATGAACTATCATCTGACCATACTCCTGTTATTGTCACTATTAGTAATACAATATTACTACGACCCGCTCCCGTCATACTTGTAAATAGAAATACCAATTGGAACGTGTACCGAAACTGGATCTCCCACAACGCCCAAATTCGAATGCCATTAAAATCTGCTGATGACATTGATGAAGCAACTGAGTATGTCACGCAAAGCATACAAACTGCAGCATGGCATGCAACATCTCAACGAACTTCCGTTAAAAATTGCACAATGTGGCCTGCGGAAGTCATCAACAAAGTCAATGAGAAAAGAAGGTTAAGAAGAATATGGCAAACTTCAAGACTACCAGGAGATAAAACCAACTATAATAGAGCCACTAGACAACTCAGCAGGCTACTAAAGAACTTCAGAAATAACAAGTTTCAAAATTACATCTCCAGCCTTTCCCCGACAGAAGCTACAGATTACTCCCTATTTAAAGCCACAAAATACTTAAAGCACCCAATCAAACCTGAACCCCCAATTCGAGACAAAAATAGTAAATGGGCCAGAAGTGCTACAGAAAAAATTCAAGTATTCACACACCATTTCGCTAACGTTTTTCAGAGCTTCCCGCCTACGAATATGAGAGATGAAGAGGAAATCGAAGAATATCTAGATTCACCAGCACAAATGGCCCTTCCTATAAAGTTTATTACAACTAAAGAATTATGTAAAGTAATACAGAAGGACCTGCCTTGCAGAAAAGCACCGGGCTATGACCTCATCACTGCACAGTTGATAAAAGAACTACCACGCAAAGGGATTGCACTAATCACAGCACTCTTCAATGGGATAATTCGCACTGGACATTACCCCGCCCAATGGAAGGTTGCCCAAATTCTGCTATTCCTTAAACCAGGCAAATCCCCACACGAAGCGTCATCATATCGTCCTATAAGTCTACTTCCAGTTTTATCTAAGCTATTTGAGAAACTTCTCCTAGCAAGACTGCGACCTCACATCCGTAACATCGTTCCCGACCATCAGTTTGGATTTCGCCAGCAGCACTCCACCATCGAACAAATAAACAGGATCACATCATATATAGAGAACAACTTCCAAAACAAGCAATACTGTTCTGCTGCCTTTCTTGATGTCACGCAAGCCTTCGATAAGGTATGGCATAAGGGTCTCCTGTACAAATTAAAACTCTATCTACCACATTCCTTCCTGGATATTTTCAAATCTTATCTTACGGATCGACAGTTCCAAATCAAATATCAAAACGAACTCTCAGACCTTTATCCTATTCAATCTGGGGTACCACAAGGTAGCGTACTTGGTCCAGTGCTTTACCTATTATATACAGCAGATATTCCTGAAACAGAAAACACAGTAATTGCGACATTTGCTGATGATACAGCCATTTTAGCTTCAGACCCTGATCCTAGAAGAGCATCGGACAACCTGCAAGACCATCTCATCGCACTCGAAGAATGGTTTAAGAAGTGGAGAATAAAAGTAAATGAGAACAAGTCAGCTCACATTACATTTACTCTCAGGAAAGAAACGTGCGCGCCAGTAGAAATCAACAGAAAAACAATACCGCAAACCGATTGCGTAAAATATGGTCTTCAAAACCGACAAAATCATCAGAAAAACAATACCGCAAACCGATTGCGTAAAAAATGGTCTTCACTTGGATAGACGTCTCACCTGGAAAAAGCATATACAAGCCAAGAAACAACAGCTCCAACTGCACACAAGGAAACTCTACTGGCTTATTGGCTACAGATCCAAGCTGTCCCTGGAAAATAAATTGCTAATTTATAAAACCATCCTAGTTCCTGTATGGACATATGGAATCCAAATCTGGGGCACAGCCAGCAGAACAAACATATCAATTCTTCAAAGATTCCAGTCAAAAATTTTAAGAGTCATCTCATCACCACCTTGGTACATGTCTAATGCAGCACTCCATCGAGACCTCAGTATTCAAACAATTCAAGAGAAGATTCAAGAAATTAGCCTAAACTACAATAAACGCCTGGAAACCCATCCAAATCATCTAGCCCTAAACCTTTTAGACAATAGCCAAGAAATATCTCGCCTCAATAGAACCTCCCCTTTGCAACTTCCTTACCGCATTAGTATTTGACATTGACATACCAAACACAAAAATTATTCTCCGTTTTGTGTTATTATTATTCTAATATTTTCTTTTTCTCTTTTCTGTTATAGTCCTTATATATTGATCCTGGAAAGCACCAATGGGGGACTTTTCTGTAAATTATTGTTTCTTTGATTATTGTATTTTATTGTGAATTATCATATTTACTTATTATTTCGAAATGAAATAGATTGTAAATTTTCATTGTGTAAATAAAAAAAATTACGATATATACCTAATTTATAGACCATCCTTTTGTTACTTTTCAAAATTAGTTGATGTGCATATTTAAAAATCGTTGACGGTCTTCATTCATACTTCGGGTAGGCAGAATTGCAACTACAAAATTTAATTAAGAAAACTTATCAATTCCGTTGTTCTTTTGAGATATTTGTTCCCATTAAAAAACAAAATTGCCGTGAGTAACAGGGAGAGAAAACAAGAAAAAGAAAAAGATAAGGAGAGCAGTTGATGAACAATAATTTTGTATTCGAAAACTGGGGCAAAACTGGAGATGTTTTACTGAATGTGAGCGGCCAAGATTTGAGAACCCCAGAGCGGATTGCAGAAGTACGCTGTCGGCGAGAACACATGCGTTTTTTTGATCATGTAAATGTGATGCGAGAGACATATTAAAGGCAATACATTGAGAATGTTGCTATTTTTATACAGAAAAAAATGACATTGATGAAGCAACGCTCATAAAAGTCATAAAATACGCATTATGAAACCTATGTTTGGCATCTAATGAATTTTTATTTTGACTATATCAAATAAAAGTGATTTGCATTATGAAATACTCTTATGGGAATACATGAATCATTTCTACCTCATACCAAAATTTGGAGGTTCATACGAAATTACATTGTCAGCAAGAGTTTTATTCCCAACTAGCTGTTGTTCTCGTCGTTGACGGGAGTCATTTCGTTTTTATAGTACATGTCTCTTAAAAACTCAAATGAATTTCACTCTTTGAGTCGCTATGCCTGAACGCCAAACTTTTTCCCTTACTAAATAAATTATAATATTTTTTCAAAATAAAATTATCTACAACATGGAAAAAAATAGAAACGAAAATAACATCGCATTGATATAACAATATTTTCACTTTGAGACTATGATATTCTCACTGGAACCCACACGCACACTCGGAATATGATCAAACTTCTGCTTCATAACAGGAGACACATTCATAATGTCAATTATATACAAGTAAACATTTGAATGTTTTATTTGATTTTCATTCTCTATGCTCATAATTTTTCTTTCTGGCATATTAATAAACAAATAATGATCATTCAATACCGTGGAGCAAGCAACAAACGCTTTTTGGGTAAAGCACTGGTTATTATCCCTCAAGCAATAATTAGGGGGAGACTAAGGCTAATTGTCGCCAGTTATGAATTGTGAATTTGCTCACGCAACTCAGGTTTAGTTTTGTCAAGTTTAATTGTATAAATCGAAATTACATTTTGTAATGTAACCGCCTACGTGAGATGATTTTCGCCGTGCGCGAATAATATTTTGTTAAGCAATGGAAACCACACCGATCAAGTACACAAGGAATTGTGCATTCTGGACTCCGGGAAGGCGGCTCATGACTCGAAATTCTGCGAGGGACGAGCCGCCCAAGAGGACACAGATGTAATCGACACACGTGCGTGCCAGATGCGCCCGAAAGGCCACACTCGCCCATCGATCTTGCCAAAACTTAAATTTTAGCAAGATGGATCCTGATGACTGGCTCGACCTATCGGTATGGATGGATCCTGATGAACTCTCGACCTATCAGTATGAAATTGCTTCACGCCTCAGTGACCTCGGAACCCTGCGAGCATCTCGGCGAGGAAACGGAAGCTGCTTCTGAATTTGACGAGAGCGAACGGTCGCGTTATTCGCCCGCTCCGCTGCCGACGTGGGCGATAGCCGGTTGCGTACCGCCGCCACTTGGACATAAAACGTCCGCCGGAAAAATCTCTCGGCAGTGCCATCTTGCTGGTGAGAGTGTTAGCAACAAAAATTATGTTGGTAGCAAGAGCTGCAACGTGTAATAAAAGAAAACGTAAACTTGCTTATTCACAACAATCATAGCTGAAGCTGGATGTATTGTCGCCTTCTCTTGTTTCCCACTAATCTGGTTGCTACCAACATGAATACAGTTTTTAATAGGAGACCCTGATTCTGCAGGGTGCGGAGAGACTTTCCTGGTACTAGAATGGCAGCGTCCTATCTCGTGACATTGGCGTTAGTGAAGCCACAATCTTGCGCTCGATTGTGGCTTCTTATATATCTATATTACTTATGTTCTATGCATCTTATATTACTATATGCTCGTTCGCTGCCAGTGCTGTATATATTTAATTAATGTGCTTTCTTTTTTCTAGACAGTTTCTGTTGTGTTTTGACAATTTGTGAAACACTTCCATCGCGATGATATATATTTGTTTTGTTTGGTTGCAATATTTCCAAATCGTGTCACAATGGAAAATAAATTGGAATTTTAATGCACAGGTAAGTTACTACATTTTCGTGGTCTACACTCATGAAATTGGTAATTTAGTTACAGAATTTTACTGAGAGTTAGAGATTTTGATGTTAAGATTGTCTGATTAAAGTACAGCGATAAACAGACTTCATCATTTAAGACCCCTCAAAGCCCATAAATATCACCAGAGAAAATTAATTGCGGAACTAGATAAATCGAATGAAAAACCGCGTAATGCCTAAAAGAAAATAAAAGTGTTACAGCAGAAAATGAAGAGCGAGGAAAAATAAAGACTGTTGATGGTTTCATTGACTCTTTAGTCCAAGAAAAGTTGCTTTTGGAAAGTATTGCTGACATTTTTAATTAGAAGTGCTACAGAATGGCACAGACTTTCTCGTTGTTAAGTTTTCTAATTTCGTTGATGCGGACTGAATTTACAGCGTTGCCCCATCCTCTTGCCAGCCGCCATCAATAGCATGCCAAGTACATTTTTTTGACATTTTATCAACTTTTCGGTTTTCTAATAGTAGAACCGAAATATACCCTTAAGAATATTAAAGGAGAGTGAAACCTCGTTCTAAATAGAAATTTTAATTTAAAAAATTGTAGCCGGTTTTAAGAAAATGGCGATTAAACATTACTTCAAATTCGAAATGTGAAGCTCTTTTTCACAAGAATCTATTGAGTTTTTGAAAAACTTTATTTAAAGTAATTTGAAGAACTTCCACTCACAAATGCAATATAGAATACAAATTGATTGAAACGTGCATATTAACGTCGTGAGACATATTTAAAAAAATGCATTCGTGTAATTTTTGAAAAATAAAAGAATACACCAAAATGAACTTTGCGGCATATTAAACAGTGTCATTATCACTATCCGTTGGAAAAGTTTGAAGAAAAAATTTGGAGCCATTTGTTAGAAAATGACGTTTGAATGTTTCTGAAAATCAGGAATTTTGAGTTCATTTTAACAGAAAACTGTTGAGTTTTCGAGAAACTTTATATGCTATTATTTAAAGAACATGTATTTATAAATACAATATTGTGAAGAAATTTCCTTTAATGTAAAAATTACCGACGTGGGAGGCAAGTCAAAAAATTTCATTTTTGTAATTTTTGAAAAAAACAAAATAATCGATCGCGTTTAAATCTAACCCTACTAAAAATTTACACAACAAATTTGGAGCCGTTTTTGAGAAAATCTTGTTTTTGTAATTTTTTTTAAAATTACGAATATTGCACGGACTATTGCACGGAAACTTCTAACATTTTCAATGTACTTGACCTTAATGAAAGAATTATGTATAACAAATTTCATTTGGAGGAAAAATCTGTCTTCAATTTTATAGTTGTGGGAAGCCGGCAAAAAATTCAAAGTTTTGCAATTTTCAAAAATGCAGAGTTAACCGCGTAACTTGGACATATGCCACCTTTCTAAATGTATTTTACTCTATTCTTACAAGAAATTTAAAGAAAAAATTTGGAGGTTTTTCAGAAAATTTTGAAAATGTCCGGGTGTTTCATGTAAAAAAAAACACATTTTAAAGAATATTTTCATACTTTCAAAGTTTCAATTAGAGCTAGATCGACAGGGAATTTCAGTGCTTCATATAATTATCCAATTTATTGTATTATGTATAAAGAACGTTTGGGTCAGCTGACCTCAATCTCGATCAGGTTTTCCTCCAGTTCCCCTTGATTTATTGATCGCTTGCCTTGCTTCTGGATATTTAAATATAACTTTTTATCCCTCTCCTAAATGTCAATACAAAATTGAGTCTAGTACTGTTTTTGACATTAGAAAAAATAAAAGCGATTAGGAACCTTTATATTAATTATTTTATTTCCCTAAAAATATTTACTATTCAGTACTTCAGTTTTTCTTAACAGCTGTACGTCGCAATCTTGTTTATTTATTTTCTAGGAGCTCATTTACATCAAGCATTATATTCCCGTGAGTGAAACTGTAGTGACAAAAACAACACACGGCGGTGGGCGCAATCGGTTGACTTCAAAAAGAATCGTTCATTACCATTCTTGAACTATATTTTCCGAATATTATTTCTGTGTACTTGACAGCTGTGATGGGGTAGAGCGATGTTGCCACTTACTCGGGCGGCAGACACTCGTGTGGTTGTTCTTGCATCATATCAGGATGGAAGCATGCGCGTCCAATTTATTGTATAAATAGTAGAATAACGAATGGGAATAATGACGCTTATTTATTCAATAAAGTGTTTTTTTCCGCAGTCCCTTACACTCATCCTGCCAATGGGAGGAATAACGATTTTTTTGCACAACACGCCAAAATCAAATCGAAGTACAGCGAAACGCGTTTTTAAAAGGAAAATGAATAAAATGTAAATTCATTTTAAAAGGGAAAATCATAACCAAACAAATAATGAATCTCCTCAATTTTCAGCAGCGTCGCACTGCAACATTTCTTTTTTTTTTAAATAAGCATCAGCAATTCTGCAGTGATCATCACAATTAGAAGCTTCTGATTGAATAAAGGAACCCCCTCACCCCTGTCAGACGCTAGCTGTCAAGTGGAGAGAAATATTATTCGGTTAATATGACTATGCGCCGCTATCGACCGCGCGGCACGTTCGAGGGCGGCGCGAGAATAGAGCGACTCGCCGCGAGTCTAAATCAGAGTAATTAAGACCGAGAAAACAGTTTGTTCTTTTAATTTATTAATTTTTGAAGAATTTACATAGCTCGGTAAATATAACTATACATATGTATTTACAGACTTATAGGTTTGATTGATTGATTGATTGTTTTTTTCGTGTTTTTCTTAACAGCGGGCGCGTCAACTGCTTTGGTCATTAGTCCCGTTAGTGTAGTGCACGTTTTTCTCGGGAGATGGCGGTGATCTTCCCCTGCTGCGACCTACCGCCGGCTAGTGAGGTTTCCCCCTAACCAGGACTCTCCCACCAGCGAAGCGCCGCCCCAGCCGGGACTTATAGGCTAACCTTAAATATAATCTTACATGCTATTACCAGGGGGAGGAAATACCTTTTTGGACCCTCAGTCTGGATCTAAATCTGTAATTCTTCTAGGAATATGTAATTTTGTTTGTGATTCGTGTTTAGTAAATAAGGTTTTTGTGAAGTTTGAAAGGTGATAGGGTTGGGATTTGAGATAGGTTATGATAAACGTTGGTGTCCAGATACGTGATGTATGAGAAAACACAGTGAGTGCGTGCGCATGGGAGCTCACCCTAGGCTCACCACAGGAGCGACAGATGGTGTTCCCGCGCTAAGTCGGCGTATCAATCGCGCATTGACCGCGCATCGTTGTCGCCGGCATTTTCGTACTGCACCACGCCGGTTTCGCATTGCACCACGCTGCTTCCGGTAATCGCACAAGAACAATGAAGAACCTTTATCTGTCGTCAACCTCCACCCGCATCTGAGCGAGTCACTATCGCCGACGCCACCGTCCGCGGCATAAACAAGTGCCCAGGCCGCCCTTCCCAAAGCACAAGCCCGAGTGCCGGAAGCCCTCGCCCTTGAAACCGTGAAGGATGGTGAAGGGGCTAATGGTCTTCTATACCGCGATCTAAATGTAGCGTCCCTTCAAGGTCACGAGGTGGAAGGAGAGGGGGACGGTGTCAACCAATGAAGAGCTTCGATATAAAAAAAATGAATTCGCAACGAAGATTCCCATTGGGTTACAGTATCCCTCTCTCCTGTAATCACGTTGTAGATGCAGCATAAGTATACACTATTACCATGTTCATTACTTCGCTTGTAAAAGAAAGTGCTTGAAAGAATTTTAAAATTTAACAAGATTTTTTTTGATAAAGATGACCCTATGATTGTGTACTTGTAAATCAACTATTTTGTGCAATAATTGCCTAACATTCATTTCTCAAGTGGATCCCTACACTTTCTCAATGGAATAGTAGCCTGACCCACAAAAAATTGAAAATTTAATCTATCATGTTTGAATGTAATGAGCCAAAGCAAAGTCATGATTTACTAAAATTCTCCATTTGTGCATCAAATATATTTAGAAATCAATATTCTGACATGCAACAATATGTCAGTCATTTTCTCTAAAGGCAGAATTTGAGGATAATCCGCTAATTGTCTTTTAAAGAGGCGTCATTTTAATTGTAGTGCAACACAATTTACCCCTATTTGAAATATTAAACCTTAAAGTTATATTATTATGAAAAAATTGAGAAGGTATATAGAAAATATATTGTTCTTATATTATTTCTTCTATCTTGTATGGTTTTTTTATAAGATATCTCCTCCGAAGATGAATATGAATATTGCTTGTAACGCGAAATGTAGGGGAAGTAAAGGAGATATACCACTATAAAAATAAAATTGGTGAGTCATATCAGTGAATGCCGGATGAGACCTTTTTCATTTCTTCGATTCTATGTAAATAAACTTGAAGTGTCTGTCAGCAATTTTGAAATTATTGTCATTTTATAAGCTTATGTAATTATATCAATGGTATTAAAACCCAAACAATGGTTTTTACACGCTTTTTCAGTCTGTCTCGGTTAATCTCAATAACAACTAAACTTGTTTCAATAGGACTTTCACTGACAGGTAGAGTACTTTCTCAGGCTTCTTTTTACCTTATTATTCTCTGCATAAATAAAAATGAAATGAGTGTTTGAGGACTAATTCTTCCTAGACGGCTTATCGAGCTAGGTGGGGCAGAACATATCTGGACGTGTTGTATGGTTTGGGGATATAGGTAGAATTCATTCCAATATTCAATTCTTCTGTATTAATACTTTAAATGATTAAACCGATTATGAATTCCATAGACAATTATTTCAAAATATTTGTGATTTTTGCATAGTTTTGAATAAAGTTGTGCCAGTTTTAAAAAAATTATCTGCACGTAAAGGCACCAGTAAGAAATATTTGAATATTGATTACCGATTGAGTTGGTTCAGGGCAACAACTGCACAGCAACTCAATAGTGCAGGGACTGAAGCCATAGATTCGAGAGGTTCCAGGGTTCGAGTCCCGACGGTGGCGGATTTTCCACTCTAGGTCGAATTCAGCTGCTGTCTGAAGGAGAATATTTTAGCAGCCGGATACGGTGATAAGTAGTTTTCTATTGCTTCTCCAATTAACACCTGACGAATGCCGGAGCAATACCCTAGCAAACGGACCATAAACCGCGCACGATCTTTCTTTCCTCTGCTTTGTCCCCTCTTCTCCCCTACACAGACATACATTCGCATGAATTACACTATTACACATGTCGGAAGACCAATCTGGAGCTTAGAACTTAGTCCCGGCTGGAGCGGCGCACCGCTGGAGGAAATACCTGGAGGTGGAAACCGCCGTATGCTGACGTGGAGGTCAACCCCGGAACTCATGTTGTAGTGAAGGAGGAATCCTGCCACCTTCCGCTTTAACATGCGATACTATGTCCATAGCATTTGACGCTCTCCAAAACACACAATAATTAATCATTCAAATAACAAAAATAAAGTTAACCAAAAAAATAGTGAGGCAAGAAATGGCTCCAATATTGTTTTTACTTTCGGTACGGATGGGACAATACACTGAATTAAATGGAGCTTCATATTTTATTAAAACGTTGATTGACACTATTTACATTACAGGAGTATTGAATGTATTAGTGTATTTAAGGAATTAATGCATTTGGATACAACTGCTTCAAACGATCTCTTATGTTTCCACTTGTGTAATGTGAATAGGAAGATCAAGCCACTTGATACAGTTAGAATAAAACTTTTAACTAAAAGTTTTATTTAACGAAGGAAAAACATTTAGTTCGTATTGTAGCGTTTTGATACTCTATCTCCTCGCCTTCCGGGATAAAGGAAAATACTATTATTGTAAATACATGAAAATAGAAGAATGATTAAGGAAATTAAAATATAATGGTAATCCGTAACATTAATGAATGGTGTAGTTGTCAGCGTAGCATCATCAATCAAACAATGACATTATGAACATAAATAGAAATAAATAATCGGAAACGTACTCATATGTTCAAAAAATATGAGTACGTTTCCACAAGAAACTCATATCTTAAAAAAATATGAGTTTAATGATATGATATATTGGTATAAAAATGTATAAGAAGCAGTTAATTTTTCTTCTTGAATATTTTAGTGGAATTAATATTAAATTTCTTTGAAGTTTAATAATAATAATAAATTTCTATTGCTTGTGATATTATTGTTTTGTGTATTTGATTTTATTTCCTCTAGAATGTAGTACAAAATTTGTGTAAAGAGTATTTTTCTGCGTGATTTTAGCAGAAATTGTAGAGTGAGTTTTCACGATCTATTTAAGTGTTTTTTGTTTTCATTCTTGCACACGATTACAACGAATCTCGCCATCCACTGAACCAATTTAAATAATATGCGTTGCGTTCCGTTTAAAATTTAGCGTTCTTAACTCAACAGAGCTGATACACTCCCTCGTAATGCAGAATAGAATACATGAGATTGAATACTTTCATGAAAAACAGTTGTTTAATCTATACTGACCAAGTCGTTGCAAAAACGGCATGGTGATAAAATATATATGGCAACAGACAGCATTATAAATGCTAAGGAAAACGTAACGTCGTTAGCATTGGTGGATGAAGCGGTGATAGGAGTTGCATAACGAGTCGGTGGCAACCCATGCACGAAAGTCGGTGTTCCATGCGAGGCTCTCGAGCTGTGACAAAGAGGAGAAGGGGCCTCGCAGAAGCAAGGAGGACGCTCACCCCGCAGCCGCATGCTCTAGCGGGGGCTCTCGAAAGCAGCCGCCCGCCAACGTAACGCCGAGCCTGCGCTCCGTCGAAGCCCACGCAATGCACTCACATCTCGGGAGGGCAGTGATTGTGACGGGGGCAGGGATTGGGCGAGGCGGAGTGTTGAGCGGTAGGACGACGCGAGTTGGGGCGGTTGGATTGATTGATTGATTTTTTAGTACTTCGGTCATTAGTCCCGTTAGTGTAGTGCATGTTTTTTTTTCTCGGGAGATGGCGGTGATCTTCCCCCGCCAGATGGCGAGACGCGGCGCCGACCTACCGTCGGCTAGTGAGGTTTCCCCCTAGCCAGGACTCTCCCACCAACGGGGCACCGCCCCAACCGAGACAAGCTCTAAGCTCCCGACCGGTCTCCCGAAATATGTGTTGGTGTAGTGCATGTTAGAGTAAGTGTGTGTGTGTAAAGGGAGAGGATAGGACAAGGAAGAGGAAGGACAGATCGCGCGCAGTCCGTGACTCGTTTGGTAGGATACTGCTCCGGCATTCACCTGGTGTTGATCGGAGAAACCACGGAAAACTACCGATCAGAGCAGCCGGCCGCTAGAATTCTCCTCCAGACAGCGACTGAATTCGACCTAGCTGAAAAGCTAGTGTCGAAAATCCTGCCGCCGTCAGGACTCGAACCTAGGACCTCCCGGTCAGAGGCGCTGCAGTGACATCAGTTGATGCACTGATCTACCGCTTCCGGTGGGGCGGTTGGAGTGAGCGGGTGGTGGGCAGCGGCGGGGAGGGTGTGGAGCATGGGGGTGGGGTGAGGCGGGGCGGCGTAGGCGGGATGGGGCGAAGGTAAGTGTGGGTGTAGAGGCGTGGTACGGGCACGCCCGCGTTGCCAGGTCGGGGCATGGAAAGTGCGTTACCGGCTGCGAACGAGTGGCCGCCAAGGCGGGCGATGGGAGTAGCTTGCCTCGTAAGGCTCCGGGGAGAAAGCGGGGAATGCGCGTCCCTTACGAGGGGAAGCGACCCCAGACGGCGACACGATCCTCTCGTTTGGGAAACTTCGCTCTGTAATCGCTTGGGGCAATACCCTGCAGCGTGGGCCATACGTGAAGTGTCGCAACGTTTTTCGAAGGAGGTATGTTGAAACGTGGGGATGGGGGTAAGATTTTCCTGACATTGAATTACGAGGTATCAAGAATTCTGGTTTAAGTATTTTAAAGTACTTCAATGTAATACGATAGGACGACTGGTGAATCATATGCTTCCGATTTGGAATAATTCTCGTTTACTTCTGAAATTATTTTCATTCGGAAGACGAAAGCGGTCTAGCACAAAGTAATGGATAAGGACAAAGTACAGGGTGCAGGGAAGATTGTCAAATTGAATGATAAGAGTTCAATATTTGTTATAATAATATAATTCTTTCGAGATGCCACTAATACTTTTAGCATAAGCAAATGACGTGTTAGAACAAATATAAAATAAATAAATAATTTTTTTCTTGATATAACTATACAATTAACAGAAGAAACTCCCTACATAAAAACAACCAAGTGTGTCACCACTATGGTAGAATCTAATGTTTTTACTAAATGGTACGACAATGTTCTGTCCATTGTTTATATAAAGGGAAAAACACTGCTCAATTTGCCGATGACACTGCTCTCTACATCTCTGGGAACTCTTTAACAACTCTTCAAACACAGCTTCAAAATCATTTAAATTTACTTGCAAATTGGGCTAATATCTGGAAAATAAAGTTGAACCCAACAAAAATCTGTAACAAAAATATTCACATTAAAACCATTCACATACCCTCTTCCACTCTTCATAAATAACGACACCATCAATTGGACACCAACAAATAAAACAATAAAATACTTGGGCTTAAACTTCGATACTCGACCCAACATTTAGAGGTAAAAACTCAGCAAGTCAAAACTAAACTAATTAAACTACGACCCTGACTGAATCAACACAGTCACCTCTCCACATCTAATGCACTGTTACTCTACAAATCAATAATCCGGCCGACTCCTTCTTTATGCTTGCCCCATCTGGACCAACGCTGCCAATACAAACCTAAACCAAATACAAGTCATACAAAATAAAATCTTAAGATTAATCACAAAAGCGCCTTGGTTCATCAGTAACAACCAACTGCATAATGGTTTGAATATAAACACAATAAAAAATCAAATAGCCCACCTCGCAGACAATTTTTTTTACAAACCTTCCTCAAATATAAGCATCATTCTTCTATAAACTGGGCAAAAACCCCACTTATCCAACAAGAATTAATAACAGATATTCACTTCATTCATTCTATAAAATGTTCGTAAACCTAGAATAATACTTATCTGAGGTGCTTCCTGCTTCCTCCCCCGCTATACATTTTTTTAATAATTGTAATATGTATAATTTTAAGTTAGCTTAAGTTATAATAAGATAGATTAAGGCCATCAAACATTTGCACAGTTAGTATGTAAACTGAACAATGTAATGTCAACCAAAATAATATTAAATAAAAAAATAAAAAAATAAAGGGAAACGTTTTTAATATATAAAAATGTAAGTAACAATTTAAATTTTTTAATTTGAGAAAAAGTCCACACACACATACGCCATAATTTCTGTATTGCTAGATCTTAACGTAAAAAATTAACGGGAGAACATGTTTATGATTTTTTTAAGCAATTATGACACATTTTCTGAGTCTAGAAAAAATTGCATTGAGTATTATGGTAAAAGATTCAGGAATAAAATTAATTCTGTTGTAATAGATAATACCTCTTATAAGAGTTTCTCGTTCAACGTAACTGCACCGTTCTATGATACACGGTCTCTTCTCCAGACGTAGTATCTCTCTCGCCTGGTTCTGAAGCTTTTCGGAAGCGTTATCATGTAGACGCTCACTAAGGGTTACAGTACAACAGTTCGTTAGTAGCCAAGAACATCGAAAAAGTTGCCGTTCCTTCACGCAACACGTGAATATCATATATTGAATACGGGCGGCTTTTTCATGGACCTTTGCTATCGCATGGCGTCAGCTATGTCGTGTAGTGACTAACTCAGTATGGGAATTCGGTCGGTATGCGCAGAAGGAAAACGGATAAAATAACACAATGAAATATTAGAATCTTACACTCAAAATGGAATCTGTTTGATTGTACTTGGATTTTTCTGAGTTCTGGGTATCTATCAAAACCATGGACACCTCTGACATGGCCGGAGATTGATCGGTTTTCTTTCAATTTCTTTGCGGATTCCAAAGGAGTACTTTAGATAAAAACATAATAGAATTGAAAACTAAATTTAGACATGCCAATAAAATTATGACTTATTGCCAGAAATTTAACTATACACCGTTGCCCTCAACCTGTAGAGGTCAAATACTAATATTTTTTCATCCCACCTCCCCATGTTTCAAAAAACAGTTAAACTAAGAGAAATAACTGCCCTATGAAGTTCCGCAATCGTCAGTGAGCTGCTTTGATCCTTGAAAAAATGCTCCCGCAATTAAGTTTGCCAGATGAAATTTTTATAACCTTGCACTCCTGGGAGGCAGAGCGCTGTGTTCACGAAATGAAACTGGACGTTATTAAATTGCACCGCTTGTGTGCGAACCACAACGTAATCGTCATATACACTTTGCAAAATGAAACGCATTTCTTTCGGGAACCCTAAAAGCTCAGTGTCGGATGCAAAAATTCAAAGTTAGAAATACACTATTTCTCTTCATTCAGTCACTCTTTGTATAACAATGCGCCACTTTTCTAGGGTACAAGAGGGTGTTAAGAAAAATTATATAACTATTGTTGACCACTGGTCGGTTCTGAAAAAAGCGAAAATAGAAGAAATAGCGAAATGGAAGCGCTTTTATCTCAGCAAATGAGGGTTGTGTTTGGAAGCTATTTTTTCTTACTTCTAGTTACTTGTAATATACAGCAAAAGCACATATAAACAAATAAATTCACGTTTAACTTCCACATTCCTGACATATGTTGTTGGTTGGTTGGTGATTCCGGGCGCGTCAACAGCTTAGGTCATTAGTCCTGTGAGTGTGAGTGCATGTTTTTTCTCGGGAGATGGCGGTGATCTCCCCCGCTCGATGGCGAGATCCGGCGTCAACTTACCGTCGGCTAGTGGGGTTTCCCCCCACCAGGACTCTCCCACCAGCGGGGCACCGCCCTAGCCGGGACAAGTTCTACCTCCCGACCGATCTCTCGGAATATGTGATAGTGTAGTGCATGTTAGTGTAAGTGTGTGTGTAAGGGGAGAGGATAGGACAAGGAAGAGGAAGAAAAGATAGCGCGCGGTCCGTGGCTCGTTTGTTAGGGTACTGCTCCGGCATTCGCCTGGTGTTGATCGGAGAAATCACGTAAAACTACCGATCAGAGCAGCCGGCCGCTAGAATTCTCCTCCAGACAGCGACTGAATTGGCCTAGCTGAAAAGCTCGTGTCGAAAATCCTGCCGCCGTCACGACTCGAACCAAAAACCTCCCGGGCAGAGGCGCTGCTGTGACATCAGTTGATGCACTGAGCTACCGCTCCCGACACATGTGTTCTATGCAACGTATATTCCTTTGTACTACATATAACGCTTTTTTTTGTCGGCTACATTCGGTGAATGCTACATCTCAGAAACAATTGTGGCTACATTTAAATCCTATGTGGTCTATCCGCAACCGAGACAATTAGAAAAGGTCAAATTAATAAAACGTTGATATCTGAATGTTTAATTAAAACGGGAATTTAAGAATACAAATAATTTTATTAGATATATATTAGTCATCTACATTCTTTTCTGCATTAATCCAGCTTAATTAATCCAGCTTTATTGAATGATATCAATAAAAATGTATGGCTTGATCTGAATTTCATTCCAATTTTTATTCACGTTTTAAATGAAAATTGAATGTGTTCCGTAAAGAGTAAAGTAAGTTCAGTCTTTACTGAACCGTTTTGAATATAATACTACACTCTCCTTCCGGCATTTACATGAACCGTTATGACTTGATTCAACAGACTGTCGATACTTGAATCTAATTTTGTAATGACATAAGAATTTAATCAAATATATTAATCGTTTTTCATATACCTATCTATTCTCGAAAATGGACGAGCCGGACAACTGTAATATTCACAAACATTGCAATAACATAGTATAGTGTTTATACAGTGCAACAACTGGTAAGATATCACGAATAACGAAAAAGTAGCCGATCCATAACACAACACGTGAATAGCAAATATTATATGGCGGCAGCCTCTTCCTTGAACCTTAGCTGTCGTATGACGTCAGGTGTGTCGTAAGCAGAGACGCATTGAATATGATAATTCACTCGGTAAGCGTAGTATGGGAATAACGCTATCAAATAGTTGTCTTTTTCAGTTGTCCTTCGTCACACAGCCACACAATCTGAAACGATTTTAAAGGAATGCTATCACGGGAAGCTAGTACGCTGCCCATTAGTCATCCTAGTTGCGTTTTTATTTTGTCGCGAATTGGTCATCTTTGGACCACGCGAACGTGCCATTGTAACGACCGAGGGCCAGTTATGGGTTCCCGGGGGGTACACGTGACTTATTGGGGGAGGGCAGCATTTCTGTACTGAATACGTTTTTACACCCCACGGTTTTAGCCATGGGGGGTCAGTTATGAAATAATAATGATGATGAATGGACAATTACGAACATCCAGACCCACACACACACATTCATGCCCAAGGCGGGACTCGAACCCGCGGCCCTTCAGGAACGAGGGAGTTACGGCTCCTCAACTTTAGCGACCTCGGCTATCCGGGCCGATTAGGGGCGTTGGTATTATTATTATTATTATTATTATTATTATTATTATTATTATTATTATTGTTATTGTTATTGTTATTGTTATTGTTATTGTTATTGTTATTGTTATTGTTATTGTTATTGTTATTGTTATTGTTATTGTTATTGTTATTGTTATTGTTATTGTTATTGTTATTACTATTACTATTACTATTACTATTACTATTAATAATAATAATAATTTGTCAAATAAATAGTTAAAATCTTGATTTACTTAACAACCTTTGAAATACATTATGGTCGAACAAAAATGAATAAATGTTTAAAACAATTAGGTTAAAATTCATTTAGAAATGAAAACAATTTCTTAAATTTAATCTCAAAATGCCTTATTTATTTATTTTTCATTCAATTCAAGCTTAGTTATTAGTATATCGATTACTTCAGAAATACTCGACGAACGTTCGTTTCTCATCAACCTCTTCGCCCTCTTTCGCTTTTGTTCCCATTCTGTGTCAGTGGACATCTTCCTCCCTAAAACGACTTGTTTTTTAAATGATACCTAAGACACTTAACTACACATTACTTCATTTTGCTCTCACTTCCTTATGGACCCCAAATGCATTCTATGCAAACTAAGGGATAGACTCTTCTCTTCGTGTAAATTGTTCCTATTTACTATGGTCCTGTTTACAAAGCTGACTAGATAGTGTGTGCGCTCTTTAGGGATCACAGTGTTAGTTATAAAAAGCTTGGAATGGCGCAGACCCTTCCCTCGTATGAATGATTACGATGATCTGAAAAAGGTCGATGGCGCTCTGGAAGGTCAAAGAAACGAAACGAAAGCGGGAAAAATAATAAAATTACGATAAGTAAAAAATCAAAAAAATAATTACTTGCCTAGTACTCGTAAAGAAGTAATTTTATACTACTAGATCTTAATTTGTATTTTGTTTCAAAGAGGAATAAACATACCCTGTATGAAAAAGATTCTACTTTTGAAATGGAGGAAACTGGAGTTTAAGATGTTAATTATTTCAACATTTATAAATTTGTATGAGCAAGTAGATAACTTTCTTTGAAGAATCAGTAACAAGATAATTTATTTTATTTTTTACTGATATGTTCATACTTATTTTTGCCTTCGATACGGAACTCAATATTCACTTCATAACGAGACTAAATCGAGAGAATCGTGATTGAGGGAAATATGAAAACAGTTAAGTGATGCTACATGTTCTCTTATGGAAGGAATTATGAAGCGAAATTATCGGAAAGAAACATGAAAAGACAAATCCGAGTCAAGTTATCATCTACTTAATTAGTAAATAAATCAATATGAAACATTAGAATTAAGTAAAAAACAAAATTATGTATGTACCACGGGCGTTAACTGGTTCTGATGATCTCGGTGGGACAAAAAGCCCTCACGCCTAAGGCCTGGGCCTCGGGGCTTTTAGTCGTCACTTGATCATTAGAACCTTCATAGAGTATGATCATTAAAACCTTAATGTAAGGTTCATTAGAAACCTTGGTTCATAAATAACAATGTTTCAACTAATTGAAATATTAATCTCTTGAGTACCCAGAAGAGCACTGAGTCTTAGGAATTCTTAAAAATTGTTCTCATGTCAATGACAGTGTCTGTCAGTTTTTTGTTGTTTTTTAAGAACATTCCTTTCTCGGGAGCACTGTCCGCTGCGAGAAATTGCGTAGCCGCCAGATCCTGCAAGTACGGTTTATGCTTATTTTCTCCATTCTTGCCCTCCACGCTTTATTTCCTGACCCCGAGATTGAATCTGCGAGTGTATTTTTTGCGAATTCCAAGAGCGGAGAAAGCCGCCCGCAGAAAGCGACATCGCGATGGGCAGAACGGGGCGCGGGGGCGGCGGGCAGTGGCGGGAAGCGGAGGCCGTGTCGCGCGTCCACGACGGCGGCAGTGCAGGCGGCAGCGGCGGCGGCGGCAACGACAGCGGTAACGACGGCAACGGAGGGAACGGAGGCAACGAGGGCGATAGCCGGAGAGTGGGCGTGGCGTGGCTTGGCGCGGCGGGGCGTGCCGAGTGGAGTGGGGTTACCATGGCGTGGCAGGGTGGCGGGGTGTGTGTGTGTGGCGGGGGGTGCGTGTGGCGGGGTGTGTGTGGCGGTGTGCGTGTGGCGGGGTGTGTGTGGGGGCGGTGTGTGGGGGCGGTGTGTGTGGAAGTGCGGTGTGTGTGGGGGCGGGGTGTGTGTGTGTGTGTGGCGGGGTGTGTGTGTGTGTGTGGCGGTGTGTGTGTGTGTGGCGGTGTGTGTGTGTGTGTGTGGCGGTGTGTGTGTGTGGCGGTGTGTGTGTGTGTGTGGCGGTGTGTGTGTGTGGCGGTGTGTGTGTGTGGCGGTGTGTGTGTGTGTGTGTGTGTGTGTGGCGGGGTGTGTGTGTGGCGGGGGTTGGCTGCGGGATGGGCTCAAGAGCGGGGAAGAGAGCTAACAGCGGGGATAGCAGGGTTTCGCGCCGCGACGAGGCTATCGGCCGGACGCGCGCGGCCGCCGCGACGCCCTAATGGCGTCGCGGTGTCCAAGCGTCGCTGCACGCGGAAGCGGTGGCGGAGGCGGAGGTGGAGGCAACGGCCGTCCGGAGGCAGCCCGGGGCGATCGAGGCGCCGCGCCGCGCGGGGCCAGTTTGGAAACAACTTTGCATCTTGCATTCTTTTGTTTGAAAAGAAAAAATGTCCAAGGCTCGTTTGTATCATCCTAATTACCTACGGTCTCAGATGCGATGTTAATCATGTTTATCTGATACATTATCGCATTTACTTACGAATATTAAAAAAAATCAATTTACAAAACAGCTGAAAACTGTCAAAATATCTAATAAAACAGAGCCAGCATTTTCCGAATAAGTTTTATCTTTTGCTTCATTTAAAACCCATATTTTCGCCTCAATTTTTTTAGTATCACTTGCTGAAATTGGATTATGTTACAATATACTCACAAACTTCATTACAGGGCAACATAGAATTTCTAATTGCGAAGGGGATATTATTACATGTTGCGAATTTCACTTTTCTCCGTACTACGTCACACTGTTTTTGACGTTAAATAAAAAACAAAAAAACTTTAAAATTAAACGATGCTGGATAATTGTAAAATATTTTCTCTATAATAATATTAATTTCTCATTTAATTAAAATTTATTTAAAATTTAATAATCTATTTGATACATTGCAGAAAAGTCAGCACTTTTTTGGTTTAGTCTACAAAGCGGACACGATTACTAAAAACGTATTTTTCATTACGCTAGAGTCCCTTCAGTAAAAATATGCTGGAAAAATACACAAAAAACGTACGTAGGCGGAATAATACTATTAAATATTTGCATTTTTCAGTCAAAATAGAAACTGTTTCAAAGTTATTTTTATTTTTTCCGAGTTTCCGGGTGTCTAACAAAGCCATAGTCACCTATCACATGGTCGGAGGCTGCGTATTTTTCCTTAATATCTGCGCGTATTGGGAATTAAAAATAGAGATTTTCAATCATCATTATCATTGCTTTCCATTCTCTTGTATTCTCTATCATACTCACGTACAGTTTTTTAATTTTTTTTCACATTAAATAAAACTTAGACAGGTACAGTCGAAAATTAGCGCAAAGGACATTCTTTACAAGCAAATGATAACATTCATTGCATTAACCTCTAGTAATAAAATGGTAGGATATGTGTGTCGGTGTGTACACCCAAAACAGGTTGGTGTAATAAAATATGTAATGAAAGAATGCCAGTTGTCAATTCTGCCCACATTTGTCAAATCTTGACTTTCTTAAATTGACATTCAGAATATTCATTCTTATTTACGTTCTTAATAGAGTGTATTGTTCAAGCGAGAGTCAAATGTTGGTCAAAAGATAACACTGACACACGTATAAACTAACTTGAATAAGAAAAGTGTAATTAAATTTTATACAGTTAGAATTGTTTCCGGAAACTCTCACGGAACTGGTTCGTGAGATTAGAGGGAAGAATTCCGTCAACAAGAAACATGCCAACACACATGAATATCGCGGCACGGTGAATGAGAATAAAATAAACGTAAGCGACGACATGGTTCCAATTTGTGTTTCAGGATGTGCTGGGACACGGGCGACGAGCAAACCGAGCAAGAAGCAAAGCACTTCGCGTCTTGCGAGGCCCGGCGTGAATGAAACTCAAAACGAGAAGCCGCGTAGGGGGAGCGTTCCAAAAAGGGCAACACAACTTAAACGCCTGTTTCGCAGTGGCGTCATCGGGGGGGGGGGCTGGCGGAGTGCCAACATGTACTGCCGCGCAGCGGAGGCGGGTGCGTGGGTGGAGACCGACGCAAGGGAGGAGGCGAGATCGTAGGCGGCGCGGAAGCAGTTCAAACGACGGCGTGGGCGGTACCTCGTGCACGGGATATCGTGCCAGAAATATGGGTCTGGGCCTCGTTTGCGTCACCTCTTCCAGGTTCCAGCCACTGTTTCGCTGCCACGGAATACGCAGAAAGATTATTTTTTGAAATATTTTGCTCGTGTTGTGAGTTCAAGATTATTTTGTTTATGGGACAGTTAGGATTATGAATATTTTCTTTGATTGAATCAATAGGATTTGTATGATGGTTACTTCATTCATCTACGTAGAGGTTTTCTTTTTTGTTATACATTTTCTGTTTAAAACCTTACACAAGTTTCCATTTATACACGTTTTTAGTTAACAACCTGTTATTGAAATTAGTTGTAGGACATTTGAAGAAAACCTCAAGCCTATAGAAAATTGGTCAATAATTTATTTCTAGGAATCCAAAAACTAATATAATCCGTTAGAAAATAATATTCATGAGTTCCGAACACCTTTCGGGAAAGGTCGAGTTCCAAAAAAATAATATTCTTATTTTTGCAATTCAAGAAAAAGTACTCTTTCTCATATACAAAAAAATATGTACTGACTTTTGCGTTGGATACAATCAAATGCAATACGGTTTAAGGTAACTTAATGAAATGAAACAAGATGAAATGTGCAAATATTATAAATACTAATATGCAAATATTAATATAAATAAAATTTTTATAGTCAGAATGTATTGAACTCTCAAGAGAAAAGGATTTAAAATTTGAGATCTACATATTTTTCATTTAAATGTTTACTAGACACTGTCTGCTTATTAACGATGCTTCACTTCGAAGAAAGCGCATCCCAAATTTTAAAAAATTAAGAATTGTTGTGAAATAAAGATATTGCAAATGAAATGTAGTTAGGTAGTATAATAATACCGGAGCGCTAGTCTTTTACTAGTTGGTGGCAAAGTTTTCTGCAGAATTCTCAAATGATCTCTGAATGGATTAAAAAACAGTAATAATATCATAGTTATAGGCAAGATTTAGGAATTGCTTAAGTCTATCGATAATGTTTTCGTGTTAGGTTAACGAGTTAAAAAGTGTCTTCGGGTATAAAGGGGTCATTTGTATAGCAGAATCGTTGATTTAGAGTACATTTGATTCAATTAATACAAAAGCTCTCTGTCTAAAATTAAGCGAGTTATGTGCCTAGAATAAGGAACAACTATATAGTACCTCAGAGCACATACTGAGTGTTACAGCTGTACCTCACATGTAGGGATGATAGTGCAGCACACAAGATAAGAATCGACGGTAGACTTAAGGCAGGTTGCTCCCTTTCGTCACTAATTTTTACATTGCTTATGAATATTTTAATAAATTGGAGGGGTAACCGAACACATCAGCATTGAATGCAAGGCAGTTAGAACCAGAGTGAGAATTTCCCAGTATAAGATCAACCTGAGATAATGCGGTATAACAAACTCTGTCCCTATCTGATGGTATCGTCTGATGGGCTGGTATCTCATATAGCTCGTGTATATTTGGTGCTGCCTTCTGATTGCCACTACTGGAAATACATTTCGATCACTCTTCCTTCAAAAGGAAGACTTTACGTAGTCTCATAAAAATTAGGGTTGACGTACTCTGGTTTTAACCGCTTTATTAATTTGAACGTACAATTCCTAGGCTGGTTACGATGATTTAGTTCTACGTTCGGATACTAGTTAGTGTATTCAAAAGAGTTTGAAAAGTATAGAGAGACATTTGGGTTAAAAATAAATATTCAAACAAAAAATTCGAGTTTTCAATAATGCGTTTATGCGAGGAAGCAAAACTAAATGTATTTCTGTACTGCATGAAGTGCTAGATCTTGCCAAAGCATTTACCTGCGTAAGACAAGTGTATTAAGGATGGCGGGTCGAATAGTCACACGCAAAGCAAAGAATGAATAATTTCACTAAACAAATAGCTTGTTCATTGCTCAGAGTTCCTGATTTTTAATAATAATTTACGTCACAATCTTTAAATCGTAATTCCGACCGTAAATTATAGAGCGGAAATTTGAAGAATTTACAGGATATTTCGACTAGCAGACATTGCAAATGATTTACATTAGACTTAGAGTGACATCATGCCAAACACTACTTGGGGATTACTATCAGCCGCAAATTTCAGCTTTCTACAAGAGTTTGGTACTGCAGGAATATGGTAATTTAATGAAGTTATGGATTATGTTTGTAGGACAATAAGCAAATACTCTCATGCTCATATGTTTAGAGATCTATACCAGGAAAAGTATACAAGACTTCCAATATGAAATTACTCGAACGCACAAGATTGGAAGTAGTATCGGCGGGAATTATTGGAGTAACTCACGAAGTATATTTGTTAATTTCTGCTATAGCGCGATACTAAACGGCAAGATATCCTAGCTGTGGTGTCCAAAAATCTCTCACAAGGAACAGAACTTAAAACTAGAGTAGTGTGAGTATTTGAACGTTACGTCAGCACAGATGCAACGTAGAAGGAAAGATGCGGATAAAGATGAAATCTGAGCCCTTACTGACGTTAAGTCAGATCGAATTTACTTTTTCTTGAATCGTTGTGTTCACGAAACGTGGAGAAGGATATGAATGGGAATAATGAACAACTATTTTCGACATACCTTAAAAAACTAGTGTACGCTTTCTAATAGATCAAGTGCCTGATCACTTGTAATGTGTTTAATATTTGTAATAAATGACGTTCTAAATAAATGAAAAATAATTAAATTAGTTGAACTGTAGTAATAGAAAATACTTTACATAGTTCTAATCAAGATGTAGCTAAATCTATATCAATACATTTTACTTTCTCGTCTTACTACGTAAGCATAAAAAAGAATTGTAAACGAGCGCCGGCAAATTTTTGACAGAAAAATTCCTATCCCTGTGCCCTGGTAACGAAAAAGTGGATACATCATATTCTCATATAAAGTAAATTACTTCCTCTAACACATTGTACAGCCAGAATACATGTTTTGTGCGATTTTTTGATACTGACCAATTGGTTGACACCAAAACTTCTCTCTATCCATCCATTCTTCTGTCGTCAACGCTAACTCCTAAACCGTTCGGTAAACTGTTGAAATTTTAAATGGCTACGAATTTGTAAGTCTTTCAGTTAAACGCCTGATGTTTCTTTATTTTAACTTTTACATTGGTATATTTTGTTTTAAAAGTCGCTAAATACGAATGTAATGTGAACCTGGTTAGGGCGTTTTACTTTTGCTTTATGAGGAAGCCGGAGAGTGGCAGCAGACGCCGGCTCCTTCATTTGCACAAGGAGCGGAGCAATCTAGGGTTCAGAAAAGCGGCGCAGGCCGTACGATTGGAGAATGTGGTAAATTGGCAATTGTAATGACAGGTGGTTTCTGTCAAAGGCCAGTATATAATATTTCATGGTCTTTAAAATTTTCTTTAGCTCGGGGAAATGCATATGATAATTCTAGTTATTTTGTTTGATATTAAAACGAGAGTATAACAATTATTGTAAAAAAATCAGTTTTTAATTTTGTGCGTCTGTTCCACTCTTTAAAAAAAACTTGGCAGGCAAATACACCAAACAGATTATTTCTGTGAGATCACATCTGAAAGTTTGTCAAATAAATAATTCTTATTTTTTTCGGGTTTAAGCGAATGATTTAAGGTGTGTGGAAAAAGAAATGTACGTATAAAAAACTTTTTTTTATAAAATGGGAGAAGCGAAGGAGTCTGTAAATAGGAGACTCTTATATTCCATATAAAATTTGCTCAAAGTTTTTGGGGGCATTTTTTACGTTTTTATTCCCCTACAGCCTTACTGTCCGACCTTGCTTTCGTACCAATCACCCACATTTTCCATCTTTCTATTCTTATCCTTTCCTGGTTATGAAATTACGATTTTATAACTAGCAATATTTTCCTGAAAATACGTGTTATAAAGTGGGTAGCCGGATAGCTGAGGTCGTTAAGATTGTAGGGCCGTAGCTGTCTCGAACCTGAAGAGTCACGGGTTCGAATCCCGTCCGCGGCATGGATGTTGTATATGTCCATATACAGTATCATCTACCGAGACCCCCACAAGTTCAAAAACCAATGGCAATTATAGTGATCGCTGTATGACCTAGTAGTTAAATAGCGACCTTTAAATAAAGAAATAAACAAATAAATAAGAAATTATTATCACTTAAACGACCACATACTACATACTAATGTTTCTAATACGAAACTACAATTTAATTCAGCATATTTTAAGAGAGAGACTTCATGTGTGAACAACTTCTTCATACATTCTGAAAATGCGAAATCAATCACACGGAACCGTTTCATTAAGAGAGGAATATTTGTATAATGACAGAACTAAATGTGACTTCGCTTCCTGGTAATTAAATCCGATAAGGATGTTTTAACACAGAAACTTAACAAAGAAAATCAGACCAGGAACAGAAGTCTAAGGCACAGGAAAAAAACGATAAACCATTAGTTATTTCAAATTTGTGTTTTAGTTACATAAACTTTCTTCATACCACTCGGGTTCGCAGTCTCCGAGTTTCTTCTCTCCGCAAGCGTTTCGTAATGGCTGTGGCAACGCGTGCCGAAGCGGCTCAGAATAAATGAGCTGGCGCTCATCTCCCTGCGGGCGAGGGCGCCGGCGCCGTCACCGCCACTGCCGCCTCCGCCGCCGCCGCCTCGGCCGTCGCCTCTGCCGCGGCGCCAAAGAGGCCTGAGAAGCGAGCTGATGAAATGGATGGCCCAGCTCTGCGACCGACAAGTTGTCAGCCACTTCACGCCATCCCAGAAAAGAGATTTTCTGGGGTAGAAAATAGTCCTTTGGATCCTCGGGAAGTATACGAAAGCCCTGTTTGATACTAGTGCTAATACCAGTTTTCTTCTTGCCAGTTAAACAGCTGTTCTTCGCTTGCAATTAAATTTATTCAGCGATTCGTTAGATCGCCTGTTTTCATTTGTCAAAAGGTTGTCAAATATAACATGACTTTAGGCGAACAAACAATGTTTGAGAAAAAAAATTCTTCTTCTCGGCCATAGATAATTACGTGACGTCTTTGGATTGTGTCTGCTTCATTTGTTTAAATTATCTTTTAAATTATTAAACTTGCAAATAAATTTATTTCTTTAACAATATATTGTTATCTTTTGACATGCTTCTGGATATCTTCTGGCACGCTTCTGGATTGCGGCAACAGTTTACGAACGATTGAATATTGGACAGTGATATGAACAGTCGGATATTTAAAGTACTGTCTCAGCATTGATTGTGCCAGACGAATGCGAGATTCAGGAAAGAACGTCCTAAATCGTAGGAGTTAGTATGTTGAAGATGCAGTCTAGGTTGAAGGTTTCTTTATGAAGTGTGTGAATTTTTAATGTGTGAAGATATTGATGTTGAAGGCTTTATAAAGCCCAAGAGAGCATCTATAGGCTAATATAAGGCGGTATGCACTGACGGTTATGTACTCACGGGATGAAAGGGCAGAACAGTGCACATATAAATAGAAAAATATAATAAACTTTTTATTTATTTCACGTCAAAAGCATTTTTCATTACATTGAATTAAACCACGCATTTTCTTACGTAAATGCATTCATTTCTATTTGCAGGTATCAATGCTTCCTCTGAAAAAGTCGCCATGGTCACAATCAATAAGATTTAAATCTTGCAAGCTCTTGATAATGGAACAATATGCTTAAATGGTCACAATCTTTCTACATCGTTCGTTTCAATTTTTATACAGCGTTTTTTATCACGCACTGAAGGGGTCAGAACAATAAGTTTTTGTGTGAATCATGAATCCTGAGAACAGACATATGCTATCGTACACTTATATTTAACTTGCAGCTCTTTCTCAACGAAAAATTTCTGAGGAACCGAGATCAAAGCGTGTCGCACACATTTTTAGTATCTACTTATTGCCATATTTTTATATATTTCTAAAGCCTTTGAAGTAATTGACCGTAAAAGTTTCCTTTAAATTTTATTTCCTAGAATTCTTCCTTTTTCATAGAATTACCGTAGATTGTATATCATTGCACATTCAACACTGATCTCAAAGAGTAAATTGATTGATTGATTGTTGTTTCTGGATTCGTCGACTTCCGTGGTCATTAGTCCCGTTAATGTGGTAAACGTTTTATCCTTGGAGGTAGAGGAGTTCCCCCCACTGGAAGGTGAGATCCAACGCCGAAACTACACATCGGCTTGATGGGATTCCCCTTGTAAAAGCTCTCTGCTGTCCAGGTGATGCTGCGTCGAGGACAGTGATGTTGACAGTGCTTCGACAATCATATTGTGTTGTTCTTCAGGGCTAGAGTGCGCCAGGGGTGTGGGCACTCGGGTTTTTATAATTTTCGAATTTCCCTTCTAGGTACATCCCCCAACAAGGACACCACCTCAGCCGAGGCAATTTCTACGCTGTCGACTCGTCTCCCGATAGGCATGGTAGTGAAATCCATGTGTGGGTGTGTGGAAGAGGAAGAAAAGATCGCGCGCTGTCCATGATCCGTTTTTAGGGTACTACTTTGACATTTGTCAGATATTGATCGGAGAAACCACGGAAAACTACCGATCAAAGCAGCCGGCTCCTAGAATTCTGCTTTCCAACCATTCTCCTTCCCCAATCAGGTATCTCCTACCAGCAGGGCACAGTCCCAGACGGGAAAAGCTCTAAGTTCCCAATTGGTCTCCCGACAAATGTAGTAGTGTAGTGCATGTGTGTGTAAATGTGTATAAGTAAGGGGTGAGGATAGGACAAGGAAGAGGAAAAAAAGATTGTGCGCTGTGCGTAACCCGTTTGCTAGCATTCGACTGGTATTGATCGGAGAAACCAAGAAAAGAAAAAAATAAATCAGAACAGCCGGTCGATGGAATTCTCCAGACAAAGGCTGACCTAGCTGTCAAGCTAGTGTCGAAAATCCTGCCACCGTCAGGACTCGAACCCTAGAACCTCCTGGTCAGAGGCACTGCAGTGACATCAATAGATGCCCTGAGCCACCTTTGCCGGTGTGAACTTTTGAAGAAATATTAATCGACCGGCACTCATTTTGTAGTGAAGCCATTAAATATCCCTCCAGTTCAATGCATTTCCAAGCAAATCTTGTTTGCGTTGTGAAAGTTAACCTCAACAATCAGCAAAGTCCAAGAAAGTTTCTTGCATTATTTCCCTAACAGAAAGTGGATGTTTTTTTTCAGTTGGCCTTATAAGTTTTATCCAGTCATAGAGGTCGTAAATACTTCTTTCAAATCACTTTTTAAAATTAAGGTTAAATACTTTATACGGATATTCCCAAAAATTATTAACGAAAAAGGTGCAATTGTGTTGTGTAAAAGTGCTATTGGGCTTAGCTCTCTACATTCATAAGTACATTTAAGCTTTTAATATACACCAATCGCAAAGTCGCATTTTTGTCATATTTTGGACATAACACCATTTACGCATCAAACACGAATATTAATATGATAAAAAAAGCCTTTTTGTTTGTTACCTGTCTAAAATATTACTTATTTCCAGAAATTTAAGATCAACTCACGAAACATCTCTAGAAAATAATTTCTCGCTTTTGCTATATCTAATTTCATTTAAAAGCGAATTGAGCATCCCTTCTTTCATTACTACCGCAATGTACGCGACAGGCAACAGTTGCCCACAACTACAATATTTATTAAAGTGTCACCAACAGAGACCGATGCAAATTCTTTGGCGAACGAGAATAATTCCTCCCGCCAGTTCCTGTAATATACGTTGACAGATTGTGCCCGAGTTGCCAGTGACTGTTTTCGTGCATCATATTGCAACCAAACGCGTGTTGTGCGCTTTGCGGAGACCGAAAAATTAAAAGTTTTATGACTAATGAGCAATGTGACATTCTCAACACAATGTCTTTTTGTTCTGAAGTTCATAGGACTATATAATTTGATACTTAAGCAAACCTAACATGCAATCACACAGTAAGTAATCACACAATATTTAAGCAAAACTACGTGCAATCACACAGTAAGCAAAATCGATTGTAAAATTTTTTGCCGTTTCTACCTACTCTCAATTAACCTTTCGTACTAAAAGGAATTTTCCGACAATGTTTCACGCTCGAATAAAATGTACCATATCTAAATACAGAATTTCGATTTAGCGGAGTGAGCGTACAAATGAGTGAAATTCCCATAAGAAAAATTTTATTATTGACGTCGGTAATTCGGCAGAATTTACAGCTACCAGATGCTTTCATGCTACCCTCTTCCAGTAGCTAACTAAAGGGACATGCGCGTGCCATTCTCTGGAGGGATACACAATTTTGTTTAACGTTCGTCCGCATTCAAGAACAAACGGGAGGGAGAAAATGGGTTTCGACTTGGGAAGAGAAAGGCTGTCAGGGACCTCTCTGATGCTATTAGTGTGTGGTGTGGAAGTTGGTGATATACAAAAATAATTTCACGGAAATCAAGGTAATTTGTTTGTTAGTATATAACTAAGGCAAACTAATCATAATCATACTCATTATTTATTAATCCTTGTCTATGACTTTTGGTTTTCCCTTGCATTCAAGTCTTTATTGTTCCCACTTACTATAATTTTATGCACAGAAGTATCGTTCAAGCACATAAATAAAGTTATTGTATTGCAAATAGTACTGCGTGTGTCTTACAGAATTCAGCCATGATAATAATTGAAGACACGTTATGTTTTATTTTTACAGTGCATTTGTTGTGTTAATGTCAAATTAATTCATTCATTTTGATCAAATTAAGTGTTTATATATTCAGAAGTTAATACACTGTTTTTCAAATATAAATATTGCCTTTCCAAAATCTGTCAGGTCGGGGATCTTGAAATGAAAACCACTGACGAGTTCTCTTGGGTTATCATCAAAATGATCTTGATCTTGTGCACCATGCAGTACTATGGAGTGATTTCAAGGGCAATTTTCCGCGTGCGCTGATTGAAAGCCAGTTCCAAAGGCGTTGGAAGCATTTGGCGCCATTCTTTTAAGAGTACTTTTCTCTAACCGAAAAATAAATTTAATTTAAAAAAATAAAAAAGATAGTAATATGCTACATGTATGAGCAAGTTTTATTCTCTTTTTCAGTATTAGGCTCACGAAATACAAGTTTTTCTGTCGAGGAATCGCCTTTTTCCACTACATTACAATACTTTCTCTTTACTTCGCAAGAACGCGAGAAAGTAGAAATATATTTATTTTATCAAGAATACATTTTGTTAGTTCTAATCTAGAATCGATAAGGCAGAAGCACGTTCACTGCAATGGTTTTGACGAAGGCTAGTTAGTTTTCGTATAATTTTATTTTTATTATGAAACTTTCAGCGAGGCAATGTTGCTCCATAAATGAAGCGACAGAAATATTGCCTGTTATCCTTCTGACAAGCGCTTTGTATAAAGGCGCCTTGTGTACTCGTGCCTGTTCCAAACATGCGGCTCTTGACAATTGAAGGAGACCAAATCAGAAGAATTGTTGCCGTAACCAACACCGCTTTTCTTCGACTACTACTGTTCGAAGGTATAATAGGGTAAACGGTACAATGATTGACAGCGTTAACTCATTTGAAAATAAAAATTTGAAAATTTGCTATGAACTTTCTACTGTCCAATGATCCTTTTACTTATCCCAACCGTAATTTTTATCGGAAAATGAACATCACGTTATTAATTAATTTGCTAGTAAAAACATGTCATTTTCTACAGTGATTGGCCACAAATTATAGTGATTAGCCATCATGATGTCTGTGATTGGCCACTCAATTATTTCTAACAGAAACAACTAGTAAATCGATATATTTAATTAATTGTTATATTACCCATGAAAACACATTTTGTAACATACTGATTAAATATAACTTTAATATTTTAATATAAGTGCTGTTGGAGAAAATTAAAATATTTTTGATTTTCAAATCTGAGTATATTCGGCTTAATTCACATGAGACTTCTGGCAGCCTACACAGGAATGTGATGGATTTTCTAAAAAAATAGAAATGGATGAAATACGTTTCAAATGTATTAGTAGAATACCTCGCTTGTCATCCATCCGTTCTCCAATAGACCCTTGAAGGATCATTTATTTCGTCATCCAAGTTGCTTCCTTCAATACACCCTATAACTTCTTCATATCACATTCTGATGTTTTGTTCGCTGACACACGAACAAGCGGCTGTAACTGCTTCACTTGTCCAAGTAGAGTAGTCCATAGCGTGCGCAGATGATTTTCTCCCCCATACGTCACATACAGTTTTTTACGGTTTTTGACTAAGTAAAAATAAATAAAAATAGTGATTATGGGAAGTCTTCTTTAAAAAGGCTTGACCCAGCCTTCTCCTAGACTGTTGTTGAACGGATTGGGCCTTGGTTTAGGAGCAAAAAATCGTTGAACTCTACTCTATTGATCTTCCTTCTTCCTTAGAAAACCTTTTACTGTCTAGATCAAGAATCCACCTAACTAGGCTGACTTCTTCTTCTTTAAATAAAACAGTGTAAGGACCTAGAGGTGTTTAGTGATCTGTATTATTTAAAGAACCTTCAAACTTGTTTTGGGAACACTAAATGATTTTGCAGCAGAACACACAGATTAACCATTATTTTTAACATATTTGATGGCATTCGCCATGACTTCTGCATCATACTCTTGCTTCGACTTCTCTAGCATTGTAAGATCACGTATTTCAGGCCCACGCAGGATTAACCTTAGAGCAATAATATTAAACTACGATTAAAAACAGTGCCAACAATTAACAGAGTGACCAATAACACAATCCACACACTATCGAAGGTACAGTCATTGGCCAACACCTATGCCACTAAATACGCAAAGCTATGCTTTTCATTTTCAACTGATATCATTGTCACTGAATAAGATTTGTACTTTCTGACATATCATTGTAATTTACTTACCGCCGTAATCAACAAACAGCACTTTTGAATATCAGGTTTCTAAAGAAAATCTTAAGAATTCTGTACGTACAATGAACGCACACCGCACTGTTAACAAGCATCCGTCATATTGGCAACAGTTGCATAATTGTGGCCAAAGAAAATAGTACATGATACTCAAAAAACGTCCCTTCTGGCCATTTACAAGCAAAATATTAGAAAATGTTGTTAGAACAAGTGATAATTCCAATTATAGTTGGAGTGGCCAATCACTGGGGGATGGCCAATCGCTGTACCTTTTACCCTATATGAAACTTAATGCAAGAATATGTTTAGAAAAAGTAATCAAAACCAGTTTAAGTAGTCATTAGTAATTGCCAAAAAGCACATCGATCGCACAATCATGATTACTATCAGATTTTAGTGATCCTAAATTCCGTCCCTGAGATGGAATGAGGTCTCAACAAAGGAATGAGGTAAGAACATTTTTGAAAATCACAATTCGGAGGCAAACAATAGCAACTTTAGGTCAACGTACCCGTTTACGACCCCGCAAGTCGACGTAGATTGACGCCGGATCTCTCAATCCAGAGAGGGAAGATCACCACCACCTCCTGCCATAAGAACGCACTGCACTTATGGACCTAATGACCTTAGCATTTGACGCGCCCGGAATCACTAATCAATCAAAAAGTCAGAAGTTCACTCGATCCTTACCTGTCCTTCCAAAGAGTCATACTAGAAAGGAGGGAAAGAAAAAAGTTATTGACGCTGAATTTTTACTAGACAAAACCCGACATGTTTATTGATAAGAAAGTACTTGTGCCACTACAGAAAATACTTTCTTGCATTACACTAACCTGCAAATTTAAACTTTCCAATCATTTCATAATGTTTAAATTATACTCTTTTATATTTCTGACATGCTCATTCCGGATCTGAAGTCAGTTTTTCTCTATCACATCAGGCTTTTATGCAAAATCAAAATGAAAGTACGAGAAATATGAGACATGCGCACAAGCAAGTTTACAATTAATTTATTATTGTATTTACATAATGTTTCTTTTTATTATTTTTACTGATGTAAACACTACTATATTATATACCTTTGAAGATAATATAGAAATATGTTATGCATTGCGTATATTAATTTCAAGAACAACACAGTAAAATTGACCAAATGCCTAAGAATGTATCGATAATGGAAAGACCACGGTTTCAATTTTATAACATCTTAACTTAGTTTAAGAAACTTCTTTATCTTGCTTTTCGCGTGGGAGATGTAGTCGGATCTTCTCTCATTAGTAACCAACAATAATTTACAAGTATGTTTTTGATCCATTTCCCTTGATATCTGCGTTCCAATTCCTTTAGCTCCTGGTGAAGTCTTCCTCCTTGCTCTTCGCTCAGCATTCCTAGATTCTCCGCGAAATAGTTGAGATGTGAATGTAACATATGTACTTTTGAGCTCATTTTGCAGCCTAAATCTTGGAAAGAGGCAAGCATTCTATCCACCATTTGTTTGTAGTCTGAATCCTTTGTGTTACCAAGAAAGGTTTTGACCACTTCTCGGAGTGATTTCCATCCCGATCATTTTGCAGCGCACATAACATCGTCAAAAGTAGCATCAAATAGAAGTTTCCTGATATTTGAACCTGTGAAGGACTCTTTGATTTTGGCATTACTGATGCTAAAGAAATAATGACACAAGTACTGAAATTATTCACCTTCATAGTTTAGAGCTTTAGCGAATTCCTTCATAAGCCCAAGTTTGATATGAAGCGGAGGTAACAGTATGATGGACTTGTCAACTAGAGCTTTTATGTTTTTTGAGACTACAATCTACTGTCTACGAGGCCATTCTTTTTGGTTTCAGTGGTGTAACCTCCCTGGATTGTCCCACTCACACAGGAAGCAGGGATATTTTATGTAACCTGCGTGTAAAACCTTACAGAATACCTATGACTTTAAAATCACCACAGACTTTCCACTTGTGTTCTTAGTACTTCAGTTTACACAATATCATCTCAAGATGTTTCATCTCTATGTTTCTCGCATAATAACGGGAATGGATTAAAGTTTATTTTCATTATGAAGAAAGACCCATTTCAAGCTACGCTTAGAGGCATCGGTAACAAGATAAGGATACGCTCTTCAGAAAAGAAGTATATAGTCTTGTTTGCAACATCTGTACCAATTGTACGTCGTTCCTGGTGCCAACAAATTCCTTTCGCGAAATGCAGACCTGAGTATCTCAGCAGATTTCTTTATAAGTCCAAGATCTCAAAAAAAAATCATTTAATGCACTTTACTTCAAAAGTTTAGGTTCCTTTTTAAAATATTCAATCGAGAAATCATAGTCAGAGGTAGAATTAGCCGTTCCTGCATCACATTCAGATTCAGAGGAGGGACAGTCTTATAAATTTTCCGGACGCTGTAGGATTGATACATCGAAACCACGAGGAAACGAGTAAAATTCCTGATGGAATATTGCTTGGATACATAATAATACGTTTTTCTTACTCTTAAATCCCTTCACTGTGCTTTTAAATCCCTGTGGTCTGAGGGTTGTCGCCACGCAATTGGAATTCCGGATGGCAACGCTCTACTCTCGCCGTTCATCCATTGTCGTAACTATTCTCTCTACACGTGCTACAAGCTCTACGTGGTGCCCACGGCTTGTCTTGGTCTGCCAGTTTGATATCAGTAGGCGTAGTAGACCTTTCTCATGAACTCGGTTATTTTGCGCTGCTGTCTTATCGGCTCGGAACTTCCACGCATATAATATATTTGGGCTGTTCGTAGTAGCCACGAGGTAGCATGTTGATATAATTTCAGTAAAAATCTATTTTTTATTGATATACTTGATATACACTGTATGGCACTTACTATATCACTTATGAAAACAAACGTCTCTTTTCATCAGCAGGCAAAACACCAGACTACCCGACAAACCGCAACAAAATATCACTATCCTGCAAATCTTGCCGCATCGTCTTGCCGGCTTTAGACTGAGCGGATTATATAAGGTTGCCAAATGGCTACAGGACATCGAATTAATAAACTAATCTGGAACTCTTAATTAATAAACTCCTTAACGACTTAAGAAATGCATTACTGCCTGAATGTGATAAAAACGTAATGTAAGATTTAAAAAGAAACTGACGTGATGTAGGAAAAATAACGCCGGATCGTGATTCAGGGTGCAAACGTAATTCTAAAAAGCAATACAAGGTGGCGGCAATGAAACCATCCCAGGCCAGTGTTATTTGTAACTTTTGCAATTTTTTAAACTTCTGAAAGTTCAACGAAAATGAAACCTGAGCGTACATTGCACTATTCGAGAAACAATTTAAAGAAAAAAATTAAAGGCGTTTTTGAGAAGATATTTTTTTAATTGCTTTCACTTCAAGCAAAGATTATGCAAAAATGAAAATATTTTCGAAAAATTGTGCGATATTTTATTTTAATATCTTATTTTCTTTAGAAAATGAAATGAATTAAGGAAAAATTTCTATTATCAATATTGTAGTTTTGAAAGTTAAGTTCTACAATTTTGAAAAAGAGAGTGCACCGAAAATGATTCCTGTGCCATTTTTTCGTAAATTATTTAATTCGAGATAGATCATATCAAAGAATACCAAAGTTAAGTTAAAGTAAAAATATAAAGAGGAAATGTGGAGCCTTTTTGAGTTTTTTAATTGCGCCTATGTCACGCAAAATTAGGCAAAACTACTAAAATTTTAGACAAATTGTACGTAACTTTAGTTAAATATCTGTATTAGAAAAAGAAATTGAATTAAGAAAAATCTCCATCTTCAATACTCCGTTTCCAGGAAGGCACAAAAAATTTTGAACTTTGGAACTTTCTGGATTTCAGAAAATTGTACATGACCCTATTTAAAGTTCTAATTTGTTAGAACTGATTTTATTTAAGAAAAAATCTCTATCATCATTGTACATTTGCAATGTTATTTTCTTTTTGACACAAGATTCTAGTGTCATTCAAACATTTCAGTGCGTACAGTCAATGTGGGTGATGATAATCGGAGATTAAGTCTACAATTTGGTGTCGTGTTTAGTTACTATTAAATAAGTCTTACTCTCTTTCGCTATTTTTTCTCTTTATCTTCAGCGAATATACTAGTATTATTCGAGCTTCCAATTTTCTTCAATTTTGTCCGCAAATGTTTTCCCTAGTGAACAATTCCGGAGATGCAAATAATTAGAACCAATTTTATTTACTTCAAAGCATTCTTTTCTAAGAAAGTAAATTAGTTTTTCTTTATATATATATATATATATATATATATATATATATATATATATATATATATATAAATATTTATATATGTATTAATTGTTCATAATTATTAATATTGATAAAAAAGTAGTCAATGTAATCATCTCGTGGCACAGAGCGAAGTCGCTCGCCTTTTTCATCACGGAGGTCCGGGTTCTATTCCCGTCGAATCTCATGTGAAATTTGTTCCAACAAAACGAGTTTCGCTGCTTCACAGGGGCTGGTCCAACCCCTGTGAAGTGTCTTAAACCGTAACTCTTTCCTCATTCCTTCTGGCCGCTTGGTAGTGACGCAGGAGCGCGCAATAGGAGGCGCGTACGCGCAGATCCTACCTAACGGTCATGTTGACAGACGAGACGAGACATACATAAAAATAAAAATATGTACGAAATATTAATAGAGGATTACTCCGCGCTGAACGCTCAACAAGAAGGGAAGAGATGCGTTCCGTCGATAAAGATATAAGATTAAGGACGCAACAAATAAAAAAAGTACGAAGTAACGATGATAGATTTGCTGTATAAAACAACTATATAATAGTAGTAATATTATATTACAAGAATTGAAAGAGTTTTATGGGTTATTTATTAATAGTTTTATCGCTTTAATAGAGATAGGTTTGAGGAAACACATTTTATCTTATCTTTGCAAAAGTTGGATAAACGTAAAATCCAAATCGCCAAGTTTTTGCTCATTGCTTTTTGTTTGCTTTCATTTTTTTAGTACCGTAACGCAGTTCCGGCGCATTCCGCCAGAAATCAAGCCCTGAGTAAAATAACCATTAAGAACTGAATAAAGGGTATGATGAGGCGTGTAATCTGCACACGTTTTCTTGAAGTCCAGAATCGTTACTGCCATCGTTTACCATACATTGGCAAATTAGGGATAAAGGTACTAACAATGAGCGGTTAGCAGCATATGAAAAATAGGAATTTTCGTACCCGAATAGTAGAAAAATTATTTGCATCAACAAACAAACTACAAATTTGATTTTATAGTATTGCTATTAAAAGAACAACCCACACTCTCCGGCCCTCCGCTTACCGCAACAAGCAAAAAAGAGCTCATAATGAACCTACAATTACGTTCACAAACAAAACAAGGGGCCATCTCAGCATTTGCTCAACGGATGAAGGAAAACAGGACGAAAAACCTGATGTTGGGGGTCATTAACGCATGGAGGAACTTTCTCAACCATCGTACCGCACGATGCAGTGTTCGAAACATCGTTTTCGGTTTGGTTTTGCACGGCTCGGCGTGGGCGCACACTGCACCCAATACGGCGCCAGCGCCCAAGTGGCGGTGGCCCACGGGCGCAGTGAAACTCGGCGCACCATGCTCTACCTCAAGGACGTGCCCGCGCTCCCCTCCCCTTTCTCCGGCGCTGCTTCACGTAATCCGTTTAATGAGCAGTTCCTAACTGGCGAGCACGTCTGCTTGAGAAAGTCTCCGTGGCCGAGTGTGAGATGCGAAACAACGCGCGCACTACGCCGCTCGAGAGAGCCTCCCGCGCCCTTCATCCAAACCTCACGTGACGCCTGGTCTCACATTCAATGAATTAACGGCTGCTGTTTCCATCTCGGTGCCCTTTAGGTTAGGGGCGGCGCCCGAGGGAAAGTCGCTGGGAAGCAGATTTTGCGGTGGATTCGCGTGGGGAAGAAAAATTAGGTCTTGCGTTTAGCTTTCATATACTTTGTATACGGAAGTAAATAGATTATTAACAAATTTATTGGCTTAAATAACAATTTTGAGACCAAAATATGTGTAGCTATAATTTCTCCATAAAATAATACATTTATTTATTACCTGAACACCCAAGATCATTTACATGACTCTGGCCGCGGAAGCCTACGACGTCACATATTACATTCATTCCCTATGAATCACGGAAAATAGGTCGCACTTCTGAATATTATGAAGATAGATATTCGCAATATGAATAATATATAGAGAGAGATAGATGGATTGGTCTAGATATTCTACCTCAAAATTTGTTCAATGCAAAAAATGTATTCTTAAAAAAAAACTGTTAAAAATTAGGATTTGTTGAACACAAAATGCAGTTAAATTGTATTAGATCATTATTGTTAAATATGAAATAATAATAATAATATACTATAATAATAATAATATACTATAATAATAATAATATACTATAATAATAATAACTGTGGCACTTAAAATGATCCGTAGTACAACCTTCAGTTAATGAATAAATGATATCCTGCACGGGAATGCACCGTTTTAAAAGTACTGACCATAGTGTTATGTGACCTAATACCAATATTTATGTGGATTCTCTAGATTATTTAAATTCCTAACAGTTAACACTCGTGTTAAGCATTTATGCTAAATGCGAATTCGAATGTATATAACGTTTTCATAGATTCTTAGATTTTTTATTCCTTGGTCTTGGGAACTTGGATATTTAGGATGGAACAAAACTTGGATATTTAGGGAGTTTCCCAAGTCTTTTCTAATCTCCACATGAAATATCTGATTCAAGAAATCTAAATACCTATTCTCTTTGTATCATATCTTGCTTGCCATTCTCAACATAGAAACGGGGATAACTATTTAATCTTACGTTATCATGATACATTTAACAAAGGGGCGTCTGAATTACGAGATTGCTAACTGTTGATAGCGGTATAGATGCGAGACAAAACTAAATATTTCATACTTGAATTAACTTAGTAATTAATATTTCAGTACACAGTCAATGAAATGTGAAAACTTTTCGTTTTATGCATTTAGGGTGGCGAAATATTGATTTAAATCAAAGGAACTTTTTTTCTTTTAACCGATTTTTCAAATTGTCCATTTTTAAGATCTGCCACCCTCTCCGTTAATAAAAGGCACAAATTAATTATTTTCAAAACCACCTAATAACAATTCGTAACTAATTGAAGGTTTGAAAAACAAAGCAGATTTTGAGTGTTATGAGTTGCCTAACAAGTAACTCATTAATCCTACTAAGACACTTTAGGATATGTTTGCAATTTTTGTTTGTCTCTTAATCAAATAGGCAATCATGTACAAAGTAAAATATTTTAACATTAAATTTTGTGTAATTCTTCGTAATTATACAAAATATATAAATGTTCTCGCAAGTTCATAACCATTAATGAAGTGTACGATTACTATCATTTTTTTATAAATGAACTTTGAGTGTACATTTAAAACATACTATGAAATAAAATAGAATATTCACATTTCCAAATATTTTGCACACAATTAGTTTCTACATCTACAATAAGCAAATGTAAGCAATTCTTTGATGCTCTCGCCCTGCGAACGAAAAATGGATGTCTATTAACACCTAAATGAATAAGACCTAAAGAAATGAATTTGTCAAAAGAGAGAATCAAATTCACCCCGCTTTTCTTACTTTCTCGCATTTAGGAAGATACTTCGTAAGAAGAGAAAGTTATGTAATCGTGCCCCGGAAAATGGTGAATTTTCGGCAGAAAAGCTCTTATTGCTGGGTCATAGTAACTAAAAAGTGGATAAATCCAGTTGCTAAATGTACAAAAAATCCTCTAACAGGCGGGGTAGCAAAAATTGATGTTTTGTGGGTCCTTGATACCGAAAAGTCCATTGACGGCAAAACGTCTGTCCGTCTGTGGCCAACGCTAGCGCCTAAACCCTCAGCCAATTTTCTCCAAAACCAATATTCCCCGATCGATCTGATTGAACTCGTAACTTTGGAAATTTCATCTAGATATTTTGATTTTTCATGGTACTTTATACGAAGACTCAAAAACATTTTCAAAGTTTTTTCAAGTATGACTCCAAATTTTTTGGATAGCTTAATTTTGTCCTCGAATAGCACAAAAGACGCTTAAGAAAATGGCCCAGGTCTCACGTTCGTTGAAATCCCCGATATTTTGAAAATTGCAAAGCGAAAATATTTGGCGTCTTACCACAGCTATAATATTGAAGGTATTTTATAATATTGAAGATATTGAAATATATCTCTGTCTTTAAGAAACATATTTCATTAAGAGATAAGATCTTCAAATAAGTTCATGTTCAGTTTTTCGAAAATACGAGTCGTTTTCATGTAATTTAACGAAATGTAGGCAATTTAAAAAATTTTTCACATTTTTTCTCTAAAACCGCTTCAAATTTTTTCTTTGAATTTTCTGCTTATTTTAGTAATGGACGGTAAAAAATATGGTGCCAGTCCCATGTTTGGCAAACTCCGGTTTTTCGAAAATTGCAAAACGTTAACATTTTAAAACTAAAAAACAAGATAGAAATTTTTGCCTAGATAGTGTTGTAAAAAATCAGCTCTTTAAAAAAAGTCTTGTACACTTATTTGAAAAAAGAGTAGTTTTTGAGTAATTTGCACTTGAAATTTATGCAATTTCAAAAAAATATATTTTTAAAAAACCACTCTAAATTTTTTCTTTACATTTTTTCACTAATAGAAGGAACCCTTAAAGTAATGGCGCGGGTCTTATTTGCATTAAACTGTCTGAATTTTCGAAAATTGCAAATTTAGAAATGGGCAAATCCTATAAAATAAAGGAAATATCCGTGCTTTGTATGACATCCTTTCCCAAAAGTCGTGTATACTTATATCTAACACGTTACAGAAATGAACTGCAGCTAAAAGGCTATGTAGAAAACAAGACGAATCCGAAGAATAACTTCCATGACAATAGATGAAAACGTATGTATAAAGTGTAGCTTCAACATTACATGAATTTTAACTTGCATTGACTCAATATTTCCAAATCAGGAATACGTATGACTTTAAGGTAAGAACATCTACTGTCCTTGAGACAGAGTTTACTAGTTTGGATTATAAAAAATGATTTTCAGAATTAATTTGCACGAGCCATGAATTCAAAATAAAATTTCAAAATATCGTGAATAATCATATTTCCTTCATTACGTAACACGAATGTCGATAAGAATACTGTAATAATAAAATAAATCAGAATAAGATAGTCATTAAATATATCATAAAATGTAGGATTGTAAAGAATGATTCTAAGTTTGATTGGTGAAATCAAAAATGAAATATTTATTCATGACTTCATTTTCAGAAGTCCCTAACAAATTTTTTACATTAAAATGTTAAATACAATGTGTGCATTTTTTAAATTTGTTAGTCTTCGTGGTTAAAATTATTCTATCAACTATCACTTATTGAAAGTCTTATAGTTCATAGCTGTAGATAGAATAAATGTAAACATAATATTGCTGATAAATTTGAAAGTAGCACTTGATTCTCTCTCACTCAACGTTATAGCTTCAGAAACGGTATTAACTTGCGATAAGAAAAAAATGTTTTTCCTGATATTTATTGTTCTAAATTTATTTTCTTTTGGATTTTACAATACAAAGATCACTGTGCAACACTACATTTGTTATGATTGCTTAAATCTACTTAAAATTAACGTAAATCAACAGTAATCTTAATTACTACTAGGGTGGTAGAGGTATCTATATATGATAACTACTTTGGGTTGAGATCTGAGAATTCTTTTAGGTAAGTGTGAAACGGGAATTTGTTCTTGATGCGGGTTCTGTGTATTGTATTATGACAAAGTCTTAAATGGGTATAGTTGGGATGTATTGGAAGAAGTGGGTTGATAAAAAAATAATGAGGCAGGTTATCGGTTCTTATTGGAATTCTTTATGAAGTTGTGCATTGGTGATATACGTGATGGTGCGGAGGAACTAGTTTTGGAATACTTGTTTTATTTTGAAATTCGATTTGGCAGCGCTGATCCATACGAGTATGCATATAAAGTAGAGGTCGAATCATGGTTTTGAAAAGCGGTAAGGAGATATTGTATGGTAATTTTGCAGATCTGTTGATTATGATTTAAGCTGGTGAAATTTTATTTTTACTTGTATAACTTTATTATCTATGTGGTTTCTCCGATTAAGATGTGTATCTAAGTAAAGGACTAGGTATTTTGTCGGTTTGTTGTGAGGGTGCCAGTGTACAGTTTCTTGGTTCAATTGTAAGGGATGTGCGGAGTTGAAAGCTTTTAAGTGAAATATTTTGGCTGTTGGTTTTGATGGATTGATTTTAATTTTGTTTTTGGCTACCCAGCTGTCGATTTGGTGTAGATATAACTCAAGCTTGGTTTTTATTGTGTTTATGGAGGGACCTGATGTATAGATAGCAGTGTTATCAATACCGCAAACTGGGTCGTTTTTATATTACTGTTCTTTGGTAGGGCGTCTACGTACAAGTTATAAAGAGCGGGACATAATGGATAGCCTTGAGGAAGGCCTGCCTTGACAGCTTTTGAATTAGGGTAATGATAATCGGCAAAAGTTCTATAGTTGAAGAAGCTAGAAATAATTTGAGTTGTTTTCCTGAAGTAATATTGAAATGTCTCAAAATAATAAAAAAAACACCCGTTAATTCTTTCCGTTCACTATAAATTTCACAGAGTTAGGTTGGAATTACAGCCACATATTCAAAACTGGAGGCTAACAGGCTAATACTAGTTAATATGCGAGAATCCAGTCAAATTCAAATTTGAATACTATACAGACCCGGAATATATTTTCTTGTGAATGTTCTCATTCAGTTCAGTTTTAGTTATTGAAGCAACACTTTCCATTTCGGGTTTGTTTATTTCCTCTTTTTAGCATCTATCGCGGTAATATATCAGTCGTAGAACACAAAATCTCATCAGTACTAATACCAGCTTATTTTCCATATTATAGGAATTTATTTTTTAATCTGAAAATAGTTCTTGTATTCAGATCTATCGAGAAGTGAATAATAAACATACTCATACATTTAGTGCATAAATCATGGTCTGATATAAATTGGTATTTTCACTGTGTAGTCACCCACTTAGCAAAATTAAAACTATTATTGTCATTTTCTTGCTTGTGGAAACGAAAGTTCAATAGATATTATTCACCACTCGATAAAGCACTTCCAGTTTCTCTGAACAAAAAATCGTGACAAACGTACAGATACACAAAAGGCTTCTTTGCCTTCATGTACGCACAATACAAACAACGGAAAATGTTCTAAAATCACACCATTTCTTATTTGATTTAAGAGAATTTTTTGCTTTTAATGAACACAATCTTCATTGCATTCTCTCGAGAATAGTTGAATGATATGAGATCTGCCCTGTAGAGAAAGATCTCTGAAGAGATGCTTTATTATAATCACGATTCCTTGTCCTCGTTCCTCAATTACTAATGCAATATTAAGTGTATTGCACAAACATCCAATATATAAGCAAACATTCTATTGTACACAACCCCCGCTATCTCTTTTTAGACGTTCCTGAAACTGCCGCAAAGACTTCTCGTGTTTCTTGCCTTCTCCGATCGACGAGACCTCACGAGAGAGAGATTCCAGTTCCCTGAAAAGCATCACGAGAATCTCCGAGTTCAGGACGCCGTTTCTTTCGTAACCGCAAGGCATCTCGCCACGTTCCCAAAAGAAAGTAAAAGTCCATCAGGCGGTCTCAACTACGAGGCCAAGAGCAAGAGGCAAGATCGGACGTTGAGGGGGTGGAGGAGGGGGGCTTCAGACCCCCGAGAGCCCTCTCGTCCGATCGGCAGGGCCCCGGCTCCCCCTCCTCGGAGCGTCTTCCCCACTCTCACTCTCACCCGCACGGTCCTCCTTGGCCCGGGCCCGGGCGCGGGGGCACGAGCGTGCCGTCAACTGGAGTAGGCCCCCCTCTCGCGGCCCCCTCCCCGGCGCCCCCCGCCCACCGCCCGCGCCCGCCCGGACTCTCACGCGGCGACGATATAAAAGCGGGCGCAGAGAAACGACCGCCAACGGTCCACACCGGAGACGAGTGCGGCTCTGTAGGTGAACGCAAGTGCCATTTGTGGGAAATAGCGGCGACCATGCGAGTGTTAGTGGTAAGTGCTTCGCGGCCTCCTCGCGCCGGCTAGGAGGATCTACGACTAACAACATTAACCATAGTTCTATGAAGATTCCTGCGACGCAGTGCTATTCAAAGGACGCGGTGTGTCTAGGTCTCCGGATCACTCCGACGTGGAACATTGCAGGACAGAGTTCTAATAGTGCGATTATAGTGAGGATAGCGGATAGGAGTGCATCTATGATGTTAAAATCCTTGGGAACTAACACACTAACAGATGGCCCTCTTGATAAAAATCAATTGCCAAGGTGGCCTGCTTTTGAAATGACACAATGTGTGAGACGTGACTGACAATTTTCAATGCAGAAACTCATTACAAACAAAATTATTTTTCAAATGTTCTTATGAGTTGTGAACAAACGCGCTCGTAATAGATGTGACAGAATTCAACTGAATACTTTGATCAGCTTGAGCTTAAAGTTTTCGATAGCGACTGGAGTATTATGTGTTAATAAATCGTAAAGCTAACACAGAGACTAGTTCCGGTTGAGGACATTCATTTCTATTGATTCATATCATTCAATAGCCTTACAATACAATAACAAATTAATGTTAACTAAATTTATCGAACTAAATAATTTGACAATTCACATTTCATGAACTATTTCATTGAATTAGCAAAGTTTTTCCAATATTTTCATATTAACTCGACTGCCACTTACTTTCTCTAACTTCCGTTTTTTGATAATTAAAAAACGAAACCGGAAGATTCATAATATATAGTTAACAAGGCTGCAAATACAGATGGTATATTTTTTCTAATGTGCTGGAAGTACCGTTGTCGTATTTTTGGAGACATGTTGAATAAGACTAACATCACGCAATAAATAATAGAAAATTAGCTTAGACACTGACCTTTCTACTACATTGACTTCGTGACAAATTCAAAGTGACATACGTACAAAGTGACCGCTGTACAATTTGTAGTTCTTTCGTCTGTTTTAAGCATAGTATCACTTCGCATGCTGGAATACTTTACGAAAGGAATGTAGGCGGTTAGCAGAAATTTCAATTAAACAATCTCGTCGTTCAGGCTAGTGTATTTTTGTTACGTATAAAGTATTTCCATTAAGAACTTCTCAATTTCTCTGCATCAATAGGTTCTCAAAATTTCAAAATCGAAACGATTTTCTTTAGAACATATTATTTTTCTAGAACATTCGGTAAAGACATACACGCTGCATATTTAAAGAGCTTTACTTAAGTTAACGCAGGAAACAACCCAAGCGTTTCTTTGCGCCGTCACACTGCGAGCACTCGAGAACACAAAGAAAGCATTTCCCTGTGTGAGCCATTGTTGTTGGTAACTCACCGTTTCGGTATCTGGCTTTCATCCTGGAACAGTGAAATGTCCGAGGTGACTTCAATGATACTTTCTAAAACAGTCTTCGCGAATCTTCGATGATTATAATAGACTTGCATGGGATGAAGAAATGCCTTTTGTCAGAGGAAGATCCTTTAAAAATTGTGCTAATTTAAATTTAATAAAATCTCGATAGTCAGAAACATTTTTTTGCAGTTTAAATGAGACATTTTGAAACTTTTTGGAACACGGGTATTTTTTTCGAAATTAAAAAGATTCGATTTTAAACTATGATATGTGCATCAGTGAGATAAAATATAATTACACAATTGTTTCTAAATTTTAACTATTTTTATTTTCATTTCTGTGGAAACCATCGTAAAAGGGAGGCAGAATACTATATTCCAAATTTGATTTCTTTTCTAGAATTAAAATTAAATGAAAACAATTGTATATTATTAGAGATACTTAAAGTGTAACATGTCATGTTGAAGAATCTCAAAGAAAAAGATTAAGTATTTTTGCGTTTGAATTCTCGTTATTAACTTTATTCGGCGTAGAATTCAGGGTTCAGCATCTAGCATAAACTTTTTCAATATTATAAAATGGCATGCAGCAATCCTTGGGTAATTATCGTATTCGTTTTGCCACTGTCATCGTCAATTTACGAAAGTTAAAGATTTTTATTACAATCAGAAAATAGAGGATTTATTAGATTCCATAGTATTCAAAATTAGGTCAAAAATAATGAAGCTAGGCTAATAAAAAACGAGATTTCTATTAATTGTGTTCCGCATGTGTTATGTTTGTTGATTAGCTGTTAAAAATATGTTGACAATTCCCGGATAACGGTACGCAAAAAACTATTTACCTTCATTCAGTCGACGGGAACAAATAGTTTAATTGTTCTATATAGGTTGTGGACCTAGTTATAGTAATTATTAAGAAGAATGGTCATTGATCCGGTATTTATTGATTGAGTAGATAGTATGACCTGGTGGATCGAAAACTCATCTGGTTTTTTATGGTTCACTGCTTCTATCTTAAGTTCTGATGAGGTCTAGAACAACTAGACAAAATGTTTGGAAATAAATGTGTTTTCTTTAAAAAAAGACACCTGAGTCTTCGATCCACCAGATCATATTATCTACTCATTATAGTGATTAGTGTTAATGAGAAATAATGGACGCGTTCCCCAATATCTAGCGCGCTGCTCTTTCAACTGCTGGACCCAAGGTTCCATTTTTGATCCCCCGACGTAAAATGTGTGAAGAGAGTGATCCCAGTATTTTGAACGAAGTTTATATTAAATCCTTCTTGTCATCGTACCATCTGATTCACCTCCATTGTTCTAACTCACACGCCCTATTTTCATCCAAAGACTGAGGATATTCCGTAACCATATTGTGTCCGGGAAAATTTGTGTTGATAATGCTGGGTCGTAGTCCTATTCTCTTCAGTCCATTAGTTCATTAGAATCTCAAAAATCGTTAACAATTACCAATTCTTTTCACTATCAAAAGATTTATAAAAGAGAAAAATGTGTAAAGTTCTTTACATACTAGATTATACTTACTAACATAGTGAGTATCGCGCAAGAAACACTGTCACAATAGAACGCAGGTTTCTTTTTAAAGACTAGACTGTTAAAAGAAGAACTAGAAGCAATAGTACTACCAGAAGTACGTACATATCATAAGGCCATGTATGGTGTTAGATAATCTGATCAACATCCATTACGTTGATGATGAGTATTGAGAGACAGAGGACACACAAGTTCATTATCGTTTTAAAATTCCGTCGCTTATAATCATTGGGAACCTCGGCAAGAAAAGATAACATATCAAACGGACGCTCTTGTCACCAGGGCCCTGCATTTGTGAAGAAGTTCTATGTTTTCGTTGATCGGTTGTTTCCGTGTTTCCGGGGGCTTCATATACAATGGCCATTTGTTCCGTAAGTGAAGTTAAAGTTATTTCTCGGGAGGTGGTGGCGTACGTCCCACGCTAAAACGTGAGATCCGGCGCCCAGCTACACGTCAGCTTACGGTTTCCCTCTAGGTATCTCCGCCAAAGTGGCGTCGCCTCACCAGGGCGAGTTCCCGACTGGTCTCCCATAAGTACTATGTATTTAAGATTTACTTCTCGAATATATAAATTCTTGCACAAACATATTCACTCGAAATTTTGCTCTTTCTAATATTTGTCAATGCCGACAGATGCTAGCGCAGAACAATTATTTTATTTTATCATACATAGTTGTTGTTCGGTACATTTCGTGCTTTTAACACCTGGGGCAATTTAACAATTTATCCGAAGAATATAACTTTTTGTAATACTGTAGTGTTACATAGTCATAACGCAACCAAAAAGAGGTACGAAAAGCCACGCTGAAAGGTGGGCGACCGTTAAGAATTGTAACTGTTCGCCACTCATTAAGAATAATTGAAATAAATGAGTTTTAGCTAAAAGCGGTGTATGAGTATTCTTTTAATGAATGAATGTGTCTTATTTGTAGGATTTTTTCTTAATGAAGGTGACATTACAAAAAGTATTACGACAAAAGTATTCAACGACAGAAGGCTGATACCACAAATAACAACAAACTTCAACAGCGTTATCTAACTAACTAAAGTTCTCCCCTTTCAGTTATGTCGGACACTAGAAATAAAAAAAAATTACTCTACGATGTTATCCAAGAAAGTAACAAATATTTCATCTTGTTGTAAAAAATCTGAAAAAATAATATGAACAATCACGATTTACATTTTTTCTCGACAATGATTGGATTGAACGTTTGCTCGAACTTTAATGTAACGTTCTGACAATAACTTAAATAGTTGCATAGTTATGCAGTTTTAAAAAAAAATTCAAATAGAATGCACACTAACTTCAACAGTTGACTTACATAATGTCTGTGTAGTTAACATCACCAAGTGTGTGACATCACCAACTGACTAGAGATGTAGGCACATTAAAGAAATATTGATGAGATTTCTTTTCTATACGAATTTAAAAAACAAATTATACTTACGAGTTATTGGAGAAGCTTAAAAATAAACGTTAATATCCTTATAGAATCATAATGATTTTTCAAAGTACTAAAGATGATGCCCCAGTCCATTTAAAAAAGTTTCATTATTAAGTTTCTCCACAAAATGAGCCCTTGGCCTACTTTTGTGAAGAAACTAGTTTTAAAATGCCATAAAAGATTACGCCAGTTACATCCAGAAAATTCTCTGGTCGAATTTCTGAGAAAAAGAGCAACACTTACGTAACCAACGTCAGCGAGCAGGGAAGTGCTTGCCCCGGAAACGGAATGACACTGTTACTCGAGCAATAACCCACCACAACACGCAGCCTTCATAAGAGTACAATTTAACTGCTTTGCGTACCTTTCCTTCCTACTTTCCTTCTCGTTTATTCTGTGGTGTTTTACGTCCATAGTCATTCTTGCCGGGGTCTCTATGAGCGCTTTAAAATTATTTTTTTCGTTTTTTCGTAGTAAGTAAGAAACACATTCGCATCTTATGAATGAATATATGTTTTAGGGTCATTGATGCCGAAGAAATTATAATTATTATGTAAAAGAGTCGAACAATTGTAAACAGAAAGTCAGTCTTTACGTTCAAGCAGATGTGTTTGAATTAATATGGTTAATATTTCTGGTGAAAATACATGTATTCATAGGAGAAAGAGACTGAGGACAATAGTAGAGACCCGGTATTGAGTAAGTACAGCACATTGCTAGGTTTTTGTATCCTCGACGTAAAGAATTTTCGCATGAGAGTGTATTGGGAAACACAAGGCTTCTGACAAGAAGTTGAGAAAGTAGCTTTTTTATATGCGCTTTCGTGTGCTAGACGCTAAATACCTTCTTTCTTCATACAGTAGATGTAGCTATTATGTTTCTGTCCCGTGCAAGCAAATTCCACAATTATGCACTCTTAACGTATAAAGAAAGATTATAAAAACGCGAGTATTCATTTCTATCGTAGTGATCCTGATCAATTCGATTCACATTTTGCACTTCGTTTAGAGGTTCCAATTATAATAGTCTCAATAAACGTTAGTATATAAAAGAATATTTTTAATCTCCTCCTCAAAGCAAGACATAGTCTTAATGTATCATAGCAATAGAGTGACGAAAATGTAAAGACGTACCTACCAAAATGCAATCCATATTATGAGAGTAATGTCTCAAAATTATAAAAATAATTCATGAAAATTGACAAAAATTGCTAGAAAGTATAAAAATGAGAATCAATTATTTCTCGATAATTGTCATATTCGTTTTTATTCAACTCGAACTTTTTAAATCGTCTCACCATAGAAACAAATCGTCTGAATCGTGACTAAGCAGGTTCTTTCTTAACATGATCATAAAATAACCGATCGCGATGAACTCTGAAGCATTTAGTAACATATTTTAACACAATTTCTAATACCAACATCAATACTGAGAATAAATTGGGAAAAGCAGTGATATTAAAATGCAGTGAACAGCATTTGCTTAGAAATACGTCAAATATTGCATTTGAAATCCAGACTTTTCACAATGAATTTCTTTAAAAAATAAAAAATTCTTTGGATTTTGGTTTTCGAAACTACGTAGTTTTCTCTATTATGCTGTTGAAATGTAGCTCTATTTACCCATGTACACTCACCATTACGACCCTTGCGTAATCGAATGATGTCCCTCAGAAATCGTTGCTCCGCGACTCCGTGTGTTTGCCATTGTGGCTATTGCATATGTTTTAAAATTAATATATTGTTTCATGGTTAATTATTACACCCCAAAAAACACAAAATACATGCCTACTTTATGTCTTTTATTGCAGTGCTGTCAAGTTGGCGCAAATTACGTCATCTTAAAGAAAACCATTTATACATGGCGACATGGTAGAACGTTGGTTATGACTGAGACTAGATGTTAGCAACTCAAAAAAGGCTTTGATAATATTCACGAGAAATAGGAATACGCAGAAACTCTTCTACATGGCGAAATACGTAATTAGGGTGAGTTGTTGGTTGCCCTAGTCTACGGCAGTGAGCTAATATATTGAATATTACGGGAAACCTAACAAGTTCAAACTACTTAGCCGCTAAGTACACATTCATTAGTGATGTCAAATTAATGTTGATAAATTTTTAAGCTCTTGTAAATCCCTTCAAAGAGGAAAGGCCTTTTCTCGGAACTTAAAGCGGAGAATTCGTAGGCCACTGTTTACAGAGCCCGTCTCTCTAGTCTTTATGAAGAATATTTACAGGATACGAGTCAACTTAGCCGTCCAGCAAGAACAATTAAAGAATTAAGGGATCAGTTTCTCAAGGGATCAAACCCTTGAGAAAGGAAAATTGTTTTCATGAATGCCTAATAATTAGTAATTAAAAAATTAAACTTCTGTGAAGTCTTCAAGTTTAAAAGAAATACACTGCGCCAACATCATACTTTAGTTATATCCTTACGAAAAGTATGTCTATCAATATGCCCTCTTTGTTTCTTGGGATCTACTTACAAAAATCACGCGCGCTCACTCATACACACACACACACAACCTCATCCAATTTTTGTCTACGTTTCTCAGAGGAATATCATTTGCTTACAAAGGATGCTACCAAAGCAACATTACCAGTCAAAAATGGAAACAAGAACAGTAGAGTGGCCTCACAGATCCGGTCAGATCCGGTAATAGAGCCCCTCCTTACTGGCTTCACCTGCGCAACTGAGCGAAAAATCGACCAAGCTATAAAGCTAATAGACTAATGACCAAGCTAAACACAAAGTTTATTTCTACAGAAATCTCAGAATAAATGTTACAAACTTCTTGGACATGTAGGAGGATCGAAGACGGGCATGGTTTGTCAATGACTGTGTGTTGTAAAATTTCGTACAACGAAGTTATATACGTAGGCGACATTTGCCCCCTAGGCAACTCGTCCTGCATTAGTGTCAGGAACACAATATCCCTTTGCCTGCGCGAATGCCGGAGCAGTACCCTAGCAAACCTGCCACGGACTGCGCGCGATCTTTCCTCCCTCTTCCTTGTCCTATACTCACACCACTCACACACACTTACACTAACATGCACTACACTACCACACATGCTAGGAGACCGTTCGGGAACTTAGAAATTGTCCTGGTTCGGGCAAAGTCCCGTTGGTGGGAATACCTGGTTTGGGAAAACCCCGCTAGTCGACGGTAGGTCGACGCTGGATCTCGCCATCCAGTGGGGGAAGATCACAGCCACCTCCCGATGAAACACATGCACTACACTTACGGGACTAATGACCTCCGTAGTTGACGCGCCCGGAATTACTAACAATATTTCCTTTCGTCAGAACGTGAGCTGCCTAACATCAGTGCACGTTAAGTTATCTACCAATCAGGAGCAAATGCCACATATGTAACTGTCCACTTGTGAAAGTTCCTACTACATATTCATTGGCAAAAAGTTATCATACTCGTATTCGATTCTCTTACATGCTTAAGAAGGTGGTGATATTTATTCTGAAATATCCTGTAGAGGTTGATATACTCAAGAAGCAACAAATTTATATCGACAATTCTCCTCCACAGGACAGAGTCGAATGTTCATAATGAAGTAGGTTTGGCTCTTTCGCACAAAAAGCGCAATAAATTTTATTTCTATTAGACAAAAATAAACAATTTATTTTCGTATTATATAAGAAAGGCTCTTCGTGAAACAATCGTAAACGTAACGGAAGGAAACTCCAGAAACTAGGAACTGAACAGTTTTTTGACAAAATTTGTCTTTTCGCTTGCTTATATACATTTTCTTGTCTCTGTCATGGATTCAAAGACAATTGGCTAAACCAAGTACGCTGCCTTCTAGACCAAGTGTTTTGATAAAATAGTTTTATTATTTAGTACCGTACAATAGCACCAGTCTAATATTTATTATTCCGAGATATATTACTTTGACATAGCCACCAAGCTAAATATAATACTTTTCTCTATACAAATATTCTCCTCGAAGAATATTGTGATGTTATATCTTGATGTTCATTAATAATCCTCCCCACTGTGGAAGTTCCTCTGAGGTACATGTTTATTCTGATTTCCTATTTGTATCTCATCCAACACAGACACTTAAGAAGGAAATGCAAAAATGTTTCATGACTGAAAATTAAATGACGCTAAAAAATTATTTAACTTGAAAATCATGAAATAGTGAACAAAATGTATACCTCTCAAATAATATCCAATCACTTTCACTAAATCTATCCAATTTCTAATCACTGTAATTGATCATTTCACCACAATACACTGGAGGTATTCCTGCATGCCCAAGTCTTTGCTAATTACCTCAATTAACGAGACAAAAAAGTATCTTTTCGTACGCTGACAAAAATAGGTTTCAAAAAATATATTTACGCAACATTTGACCTAAGGATCATAGTGAAATCGGAACTATCGCGCCAAAAGATATGTAGCATGAATACGAAGGTGAAGACTCATCGCGGAAGCACCTCCTTGCTCATGTCATGTCCGCGCTTTCTCCTCGCCCACAGGCCTTGAGCTCCCTGGCGGTGCTCGTGAGCGCCCGCCCGGGCAACATCGGCGGCGGCGGCGGCGGGGGCGGCTTCGGCGGCGGCAGCGGTTTCGGGACGTCGGGCGGCGGCGGCGGCGGCAGCGGCTTCGGCCTGGACAGCTACGCGGCGCCCATCAGCGGCGGCGGCGGCGGCGGCTCGGGGCCTTCGGGCAGCTACGGCGCCCCCGCCCCGCAGTACGGCGCCCCGGCGCAGGCCCCCGTCATCCACAAGCACGTGTACGTGCACGTCCCGCCCCCAGAGCCCACCTACAATGCGCCTAAGAAGGCCCTGCCGCCGCCTCCGCCCCCGCAGAAGCACTACAAGATAGTGTTCATCAAGGCGCCCACTCCCCCGCCGCCCACCGTGCCCGACATCCCGCCCATCGCCCCGCCGGCCGAGCAGAAGACGCTCATCTACGTGTTGGTCAAGAAGCCCGAGGAGGCTCCCGAAATCACCATCCCCACGCCAGCGCCCACCAAGCCTTCCAAACCGGAGGTCTACTTCATCCGCTACAAGACCCAGGTACGCTTCCGAGCGTGCGCACTGCGCACTTTAGTAGTCCCATCAAAGTAGCCTTCTCACTACAGATGTTTGTTATTAACGGACTTTGCCTTGTAGTCAGCTAAAGAAGCGAAGGATATCTTTCTAATAAATTATTAAAAACAGCATATTTCCACGAATCCACGCTAGGGAAAATATCATTCTGTCGTGTTGCAATATATCTCCGATGTCACTCATTTTCTAGTCAAAGCATGCTTCGATGCACAAAATGTACAATTTAATGTGATTATTTCACTTATTACACTACAATTGTTACATTTTTATCGTGTTTAAACAACTACCAATATTATGGTAATTTCAACGAAAAACTACAAGTACCCCAGCTCACAGCCCCTTCGCTTCACCGCAAAGCAACCCGCCAAACAGTAATGTACTGCAGAAAACCTACCTATAATAATTCCGATTTTGTAATACTGACGCGAGCTGATTTTGTTATTTGTGTGCAATGTTAAAGGTAAATTACGAGTGTATCATTATGTGATGTACAAATATGATATGCAATTACAAATTCCAAAATTGTCCGTGTCAAATATTCAATAATTTCAGTGAAGTAATATGCAAAGTTCATCAGTGAGAAAGGTCAAATCGAGACCACTTTACAACGAAGATAATCTTTTAACAAGTTCTGAGAAGCTTGTTCATAATCAGACACAAACATAAAAGCAATACATTAATTATGATGAACAATTTCACGAATGTCTTTATTTTAACTTTAAGAATGTTAACGTTATGTTTATATTAGTAACATACGTTTTGCTGTTACAGAAGCAGGAAGGATACCCACCATCTGGACAGCCAAGTGGAGAATATGGTGCCCCCTCTGGGCCGGCGCCTTCTGCTCCTGGTTCCAGCTATGGTGCCCCTGCTGCTCCTTCAGCGCCCTCCAGTCAATATGGTGCCCCGAGCGGAGGAGGTGGCTCTTACTAGAGTCCTCAGATATATCAAACCTAATCACTCGTTTGCCAATATGATCGGTTTCATTCACATTCACTAGACTGAGTAGCTTGCTCGATGGAATTCAAACATTTTGCCAAACAAAAGAGAACATATAAAGTAACAACGAAAATAATTAGACTTATTCAACAGACTTCTCGAAGTGATTCAGTCTTCATGAAATACCCATTAAGCCACATTTGCTTAAGTCTATGATCATTAGAAAACTCAATTTGATGATACAAACGACATTTCAAACCACTGTTTTAGGAGGAAATGAATCACAAATATAAGATAAATGAAAGGAAGAATCCAGAAGCTCATTTCTCAATGTACGAGTATCATTAAATATAGCTCTGAGAAGAGATTAATATCATAGATCAGAATTTGAAGTTTTAGGTAAAGTAAGGGATACGTGTTAAGTTGTCTACAACAGAGAAAATCAAAACTCTGCATAGACCCTATGTTTCAATGTAGATGTATTTTCTACATCTCATTACCACATTCATAATGTGACTCTAGTTGAAATAAAATTGTAATATTTCACAAGAGGTAAAGATAGAGAACATATCAAGAGACTTACAAAAAGTAGGCAAGAAAGTAGACCCATTTTGGTGTCAACTGTACTGAACAGTTTTGTATCAAAGAACATTTTTAAATACGTATTTTATAAGTTTTGTATTAAATCATACTTTTTTACAAATAAAATAAAAATCAATGCATTTATACAAACCTCGACTTCTCATTTCTCTACTTGCACGCCAAGGATTACCATAGTAAGATACATATTCCTTGAACAAGTTGTACTATTCTAGTCAACTGGTAACCAGTTATTATTTTGATTCGCATTGTCCTCGCGCGAGAACCATGGAAAGTGAACAAGTTATTTCCCCTGAAATTTATTATTCATTGGTTAGAGTTCCATAACCAATATGTTCTTTCCATTAAGCTATTGCATCAGTAAATTCTAAGAGTAATAATATTCGTCTAACACATCTGATTTGTTATTATAACAGCGTAAGCCAACTGAATTTGGATACAAATGAGAACTCCGCAAGAGATTTTGTCGTCCAGACAGTAAAATTTTAAATTTCTGCCTCAACTAGTTCTGAATAATGAAATCAAAATTGTTGATTTCATTATTCCAAAACGATTGTGATAAGAAATGGATATCTCTTCTATTCCACAATTTTCTCAATTCCAAATTATTAGAACATTTTTATTGGCTTAAATTAAGTAACATTTTGGAGACCCTCCGATAAAATGTGATTCATTCTGTAAGTTGTGTCTCCATTTATTGTCATGAAAGAGATATGAAAAAAAACAATTGAGAATTGAAAAAATATGTCTATTAGTTTGTGAACAATACAAGCTGAAAACTGTAAACAATCATTCCTCCAAATTAATATTCCCCGATAGACCTTGCCGAGTCCCTGCGATTCTTTCAATTTTAAGGGTGGTACTTAAAAGAAATCAGTGTGACATTTTCAAATTTTTCTAGAAAATGGCCCTTAATTTTTTCTTAAACAATTTATCCAAAAAGAACAAAGTTTTCTTCACGATATGACATCTATGAAACTTTCGTTAAAACTCATTTTTCGAAAAAAAATAAAGTTACATTTTTTGGAACTGCCCCTCACTTTCATTTTTTAAAAGATTTGTTTCTTAATTCAATCCATTCCGCAATATTATATCTGCAAATCAGTTACTTCTAAATATTAATATTTTTCGTAAAATTATGATTGAAATTGTGAGTTTACCAAAAACGCCAAAGCAATATTTTCTCAAAAATAGTTAGGTTTTACTTTCTCACCTTACGAAGTTTTTCCTCTAACTTTTTTACATATAGATTACAATGCACTAAATCACGTCACACGCGATATTTTGAACAAACATTTTGAATTTTCAACAAAAACATATATGAATTTTTGTAACATATCTCATGTTAAAATTTATTTTATAGAAACCTAAAATTTTGTGTGTGTAAATATTCCCTTTCTTCTTTACATGTCTAATAAGAGTAGAGGAAAACCAAGTTAAGTGGTCAGCCTTTTCTCAATCATAATTTTCACTAATAAAATTAAAAATTGTAACGACGAAACTTATATCAACTTTTAGAATACTTCTTTGGCGACATTATATACGTATGAGCAGATCACCTCTTATGTAACCGGAATATCAGAGGCGCGAAAACTGAGATTTTAAATATATAGCAGTAGAAACAATGTGCCTTGAATTTTGAATTTCTGTTAGAGTTTTGAAATGAAAATACAAAGCGATTGATAAATACATGTAATACAATGTTTTAAGTCAGGGATTCCCAACATTTTTCGTTCATCGACCCCTATTGAAAGAATTGTCTCCATCGATCCCCCTTACGTTATTCTGTACAACACACACATGATCATAACACAAATAATTGCCCATAAATGTCTTAAAAATAATAATTATGTACGTTAGTATTTTGTAAATATCTAGATTTACAACAATCGGTGAAACTTCCGCTTCTGAGTAGCTGAGTATGATACTCATTGAATAATATAATATAAAATATAATGAAAATAATATTGCACAAAGGTCACAAAATGTTCAGCATTTTTTAACAGGTTATAACACTTCTCCAGTGCGTATTGCAGGGAATATATTATTTCACCTTAGAATATTGTTGTCAATACATAGTTATAATTTGTTTAATTTTCTAAACATTCTAAGTCATTGCGTAGCCACATTCTGGGATGCTCCGGGACAGAAAACCCGAAATGGGTCTCATATCAGCAATCAACTTGAAATTAAGTGTTTTACATGTCATTGATATAAATATAAGGAGAAAATGTAGAAAATGAATATGGGCCGCAGTTTCTTTTACTCTTTACCGACATTCGTCCGCGAGGTCCTTATTAAGGGCTCCTTACTTTTGGGGAATAGTGCGGTGCAGTAGCAACAGTTTAGTTAGGCCCCTGATCCTAAAGATGAACGACGGATACTAAAAGAGAGGAGCAATTTTTGTTCATTATTATTATTATTATTATTATTATTATTATCATTATTAGTTTGTTTCTCTACATCATATAAACAGTTAATTATCAAGTTCATTTAATATCGTTTGAAATCAATGAGACGTTGATTATACCACAAAAATACCCGTTCATATTCTGTTATAAACCCCCAGTCGACCCCTTGGTCACCATTGACCCCTTTCAAAGTTTCATCGACCCCCAGGAGGTCGATATCGACCCTTTGCGGTCGCTTCCTGTCTACAACATAATGAAAATGATCGAAATGCTTATTAATTTCCTATCCATAAAAAATAATATTTTTGATAGATCTGGATCAACTTTAGGCCCTGCGAATTTGAAACTGATCTTTTAATTTTCGGAGGTACGTTATTTGAAGCATGTACTATTATATTTTCAAACTTTTATCAGATATGGCTACAAATTTATTCTCTAAATTTCTTGTTCGTGTAGAGAGTAGTGAACATATGGTCAAAGCATATGGTCAAAGTGTGATTTTCGTTAAATTCTCTGATTTTTTTGAATATTACAACTTGTTTCCGAGTCTTTCCTCTATCTTTGTACTTGAAGCAAGATATTTCTTTTACAATAAAATATATTTTTCAATATTAGTAACTTCATATCGTTTCCTATACAGTTTCCTGTAAAGTTCTGGTAGGCGCAGAGCCGGGGATGTGGGTTGCTATTTTGTAAGCAATTCTAAAAAATGAAATCTATGCATAGTTTACCGCTGCAAATAATTTTTCTATAATTCTTTTATTTTCATAAACATTACAATCTAGTTTTATAGACTAATAAGCAATTTTCTTTTGCCCTAAACTACTTTGAAATAAATGTTGGCTCTAAGAGCTAGCCCATTAGCGTCCTCTTAGTTTCAAATTGAATTTAAAAACACATTTTCCTGTGTTTGTAGATACACTGGTATTTACACTGTTATTTTACATTTTAGTTCTTAAAACACTTTGGCACCTTACTTTACACAAGTTCCGAAGGTTTCTTTCTCTTCAATCTTCTCACAAGTTCTGTGTTGTCCAGGAGAAGAATTGCTTCGGGATTGTCGTGTTGGTGCAGCCTTCCTCGTGTTTTGTTTCGAACTTTTGTATTTCTTTATCCACTCTATAATTCTGGTACGAAAATATTTAATTTTCAACTGTAGGTAATCTCCCTTTGTTGGTACACTTTTATTCATCATTCAACTATGTGTAGTATTTAGTATTTATTTTGTCAAAAAAACATAAAAACTGTGTGTGACGTGTGAGGGAAGCGAACATCTGCGCACGCTTTCTTGCGTTCCAGAATTCCTTCCCATCATTTTGACTATAAATATTTGAAAGATGAAAAACGGTTTTAAAAAATTATTATTATTCTAATAATATTAAATTAATATAATAATAATAATAATAATAATAATAATAATAATAATAATAATAATAATAAATTTTTAACAAGATCGAGATTAGCAACGTTTAAAAAATTAGACGTTTTCGTTCCTGAGTTATAGAAAACTTATTTGCAACGGTAAACGAACTGCTAATTTTATTGTTCTGCATTGCTAACAAAATAGTAACTCACCCTCAGCTCTACTACCACTACAAGAAAAAGGACAGCTCAACAAAACGTGCGCATAGTGGAGCTACATTTAGGTCCAGAAGCAAATGAAGAGCCCATCTCAGCATTTTCTCAATGGATCAGGGAAACTGGACAAAAACTCTATGGAGATGGGGGTCATTGACCCGGAAGCTGAAGTACGTTACTTGTTACAGGCACATTAAGTCTTTTTAAAAAAACTATACAATACAAATGTAAACTAATTCATTATACTATATCATTGTTTTGTTAAAATTAAACATTATTTTTCTTAATTAAATTTGTTCAAAGAATTGGTCGACGCGACTAGGATTCTAACACGGGCCTTCTGGTCTAACCACTAACTTACCGAGACAACAAATCCTTTGATCGATTTGGATGTGTTTACGTCTGCGGAACATATTCTCCGATCATATTTGCACCCAACAAGGTGTCAGGAAAGATGACAATTATATTATTTTTCTTTTTGATGATCAGTATAGTCTCTAATTGTATAGAAACAGTTATGTATCAGAAAACATTTTACATTTAACTTAAATTTGTGTACTGCTTTTAATTGTTTAATGTCATCTGGCAATACGTTGTAAACTAACAACAAGTACATGTATTGTACGTGGATTTCTTGTAGTGAGCTGTTGATACTGACACTTGATGAACATGATTTCTACGACGTGTGTTGTATTTATAAATATCAGTATTACATGAAAATATGTTCCCACCGTTAAGTAAGTCAGTTTGACAAATATTACAGAACCGTAAATAAATAGGTAAGACAATGGCAAGATTCCAAGATCAATGAAAATAGGCTTGCAGGGATCACGTGGATGGCATTTTTTCATCGTTCGGTTAATTTTCTTAAGGTACGAGGTTATCCAATCTAGAACAATACCATGAATTCCATATAAAGGTAATTTTGAGAGCAAGATGTTATGGTCAATAACGTCAAAAGCTTTCGAAAGATCTAAAGATATTCCAATGCTTCATTTTGGTCCATTGATGAAGCAACATCATTAAAAAAGAAAAGAGGGCAGTTTTCGTAGATTTTTATTTTCTATAACTGTGTTGTGAATCTGAAAACGCTTCTTTCTTCTTGAGAAAAGTTTACATTTCCGTACAGAAAAGCCTCTCTAATGTTTTTGAGAAAGCTAACAAAAGAGAAATTATCCAGTAATTTTGAATTTCGTTTTTGTTCCCTTTTTTGAAAAGTGGCTTAATTGTTGCTGTTTTGAAAATATCTGGAAATATTCCTGTACATAAAGAAGCATTGAAAATGTAAGTTAATAGGTGTAAAATGGCAGGTGAAAAAGATTTTAATTAGCAACCCGGAAATTCATCTAAACCAGATGAATATTTTTTTCTATTCAATTCTAAGGATTTCGTTGGAAGAAATTTCGTAAATTAACATCGTGTCGAAAATTTTTTGAGAACCGTATGATGTTAAATTTTGTGGTTTTAGTCCGTGAGATTAGCTGCAATCCTAGAAAAGTGTTGGTTGAAGAGATTCCCAACATTTTCCGGGTTATTTGCTTCTCCTTCATTATCCTTTAAAACAACATTCTCTACGAAGTATCGAGATGACGTGGTCGTATTTTTTACGATATTCCACATTGCTTTAGTTTTGTTACTAGAGTTCAAAATAGCTTGATTATTTTTCATTATTTTTGCCTGAACTATCACTTTCCTTAAAATTATTTTGTATTCAGGAGTAGAAACCGGGTGATACGTGATGATGTTTAGAAAAAAAAAGTAAAGCGCTCATTTGTTTTTACACGGTGATCCAATGATCCAAATTATTATTTTTCCGTGAAATGTTTAATTTTCTCTTTTTAAGAGGAAAGAACGTGTTAAAGTGAAATTAAAGCTTTCAGAAAAATAAATTACATTTTTCATTTGCGCTGCACTGCATGCCATCTGCCATGCAAACTGCATTCCATGATTCCTTCAGCAAGTAGTCCGTAAATAATTTTATATTAAATTTAGTAAGTGCTCTGCACATACGTGTATTATTTATTATGTCAGTGTTCATGTAATTACTAATTAGTAATTGTAAGAATTTATGCATCGTGGTGACTGTAAACTAGATTATTGGTTATTATTTCATATTTGGTTGTGGTTTTGTGAATTATAATTTATCTATTGCTTTTTGTAATTTAACTGTATTCCGTGTAAGTACATTCACTGTAATATCTAAATTAAATTGAGAAACTGCTCTTTTTTGTGGGATTCACTCAGAAAATCAAAAAATCAATGTTTAAATTTCCACCTACAACAATGGATTTAAAAGAGAGATTACTAATTTTGTTCAGAGTTATCTCTAGATTTTCTAAGAATATGTAATAATCTGAAGCTCACTTTGTTGGAGGTCTTTAGATGCAAAGTAATATAATTTTGAGCGAAGTAAGATGTACGACTGGTATTTCAAAAACTTTCTGAACTGCATATAGACTGAATTCGGACTAGAAGGTGGAATCAATATTATTTCTTACATAAATACACGTACCTCTATAAGCAGGGCCCTTATTTGATTCCCTCGCTCTACCACACGATCCTGTAAGGTAAAAACAAGGAATTTGAAGTGTGTTTAGATCATTATGAGACAATCACTGTTTTTTAAAGCAAAAAACATAAGAAGAAACAAAAATCTAAGAACTAAAAAACAAAACAAAAACTATGCTAATACATGATAGAAAGGAGAAAAATCACCACAAAATCAAAAATACATAAACACGCTAAGAACATAAAGCTTATTAAGAACTAGAACAATTAAGCTACAACATGATAGGAAGGTCAAAAAGTACAACAAAATCCACAAGTACATAAACACACACAATTATAACTAGAGACCGGAAAAATATGTAGTATGAAACGTCAAAATATGTAGTACATAAATATGTAATAAAAACAGGGAGAATATGTAATATGTAAAATCGAATATAATATGTTACTAATAAAACTAAACTACACTAATAAAACACACTAATAATTACACTAATAAAACACATTTATCTAATTCGACATTATATTCATCAAAAATTTCCTAAACAAATTTTCAAAATAATACAAACGTTTTAAAAATCATTTTGAGAATATAAGTTGATGCACATTTTGCACCATACAACTTTTCTGTCAGTAATAAAATCTTCATCTATTGCAATCGAGGACGGTAGTTTAGCAGCCAAACTAGACGCAATAGAAGTCATCGTACAAATTGGCGATAACTACAACCAGCAAACAATCACTGCAGCGTGTACAATTCTCATCAAAGTGTTGCCCGTCGGCGATCGGCAAAGTGTCTCGGAAATTAAAAATCACGAAAACCAACGTCAGAGATACATTTCACACCTAAAGGTAAAAATCATTTCTGTCTTTGACTCGGACTTCTCGCCACTGAGATTACTGAAGCAAGCGCGCCGGACTGTACGAACATCCGACCGCATCTTAAAGTAGCGCATCTTGATTCGACAGTGCTCAGTAATAATGAAGGGAAAAAATTATAATTATTTAAAAAAACTTCTTTTCGTTAAAAAATGTTTAACAGAAGAAAACTGATAAAATAAAAAATATTTTGTGAAAATAGCAAAATATGTAAAATTGGAAATATAGTACCAAAAATGTGAAAATATGTAACGAAAAAATTGGATATTTTGTCAGTGCGGCGACGATTCGCCAAGATAAGTGTTTTGAGAACAGGTAGAAAGACAAAAAATATGTAATTACATAAAAATCCGGTCTCTAATTATAACATACATATATATTTAGTTTTATACATTTTGTCTCTCTCAAATGGATGGCATGAATAATGATGAGATAGTCAAATAAATAAAAAAAAAATTACAAGTGTTGAAATAAATGAATCAAACTCTGATGAACCTATCTGATGAGACATTTACACTCTTAATGACAAGTTTACAAGGCAGACAGTTATGGAAATAACATAGGGTGACCTCTTAAACCTCGTGAACACTTAGCACTTACTCCATATTGTGATGGTGTTAGGAGAGACGGTAACGTGCTGGTCTCCCTTTAGGAAGCAACTGTTCAAGCATTATTACGAGCAACATTTTTTCGTGTTTATTTTTAACATAATAGAAAAAAGATGGTAGCAAAAGCGTAGATGGAGATAACTGTTGCATTTATTTTCTGTATGATATTTTCGCTAGTACAGAGTTTGTGGCACCTTCAGTTCAAGAAGCCACAAGCTGCTACGGATTTTACATAACCATTATACATAGTACGAGAAAGTCTGTACTGTGTTGTAACAGTATTAATTAATCATCTTATTATTAATGCATTCAACAGTTTGAGCTACAAAAGCGATATAGAAACTTGTGCTTTTTAATGTTATTACTTTCTCGCACACTTCTTACGTAGAATAGAAATAGCTTTGTAATGCTGAAGCAAAAATGCTATTTTTCGACAGAAAAATTCGTATTTTATGTCCCTCATACCGAAAAAGTGGATAATATTCGTTCCTATACGTAGTAAATTACATTTTTTAAATTTTGTGTAGTCATTTAGTGGGTCCTCAATACCGAAAAATTGGTTTACGGCAAAATTCTGTCCTCCTGCAAACAGCACTAGCAACCCCTTCCACAGAATTTTCACCAAAACTGATATTCCTCAATATATCTGGCTGATGTCGTGACCCTTGAATTTGAGATGTACTACATGAAACCTCGGCAACATTTTCTCAAAACTGGCTCCAATATTTTTTCTTTACATTTTTCCTCAGATGTAGCAAAGTACACATAAAAATGAGGCAGGTCTGATTTTCGTTACATTCTCTGAATTTTTGAAAATGGCAAAAGTTGAAGTTTTATCGGAGTTTTTTCGACGTCTACCACTACAATATTGAAGTAAAATATTTTTTCTTAATAAAATCTGTTCTTCAAAATTTGATCTTTTAATAAACTTATGCACAAATTTTCGAAAAGATGAGTATTTTTGAGTAATTTTACGTGCAATAAAGGCAATTTTAAAGAGATTTTCTCAAAAATGTCCCCAAAGTTTTTCTTCATTTTCTTTCTGGGAGTACGAAGTACACTTATAAAACTGGTACAGGTCCTATTTTCGGTACATTCTCATAATTTTCGGAAATAGTTAAAAAGAATACGAGAAAGTATGTGATGTAGCGAGAAAGTATGTAGCACCCCTAATTACTTATGGTTTGATATGCTGCTAAAAACTATTTTTGGATAGAACATCTCCAAAAGCAATACAAAATTTAAAAAAAAACAATCCGGTGGCTATAAAATATGGTGCTACTGGCTCAACATCCGGAGGTAAAATTCGCAAAGGCGGCTCCTTGAGGTAGGCAAGGTAGACACAGCATACCTTGATGAACGTGTACTAGTTTAATACATTACATAATAATAAATAAAATTAAATGTCTTACAATTTTAATATGATATAAGTATTATTAACTTAAAAATGTGTAATGAATATTGCATTATCGTGGCACGAGCCATATTTCCATTTGAAGCGTTTTCTAAGAGACCGTGCGCCATGTGATTGATCTGTTCCCGTCTCTTCCCGCAGACTTGCGCCCGCTGCCACCTCTCAGGTTAGGCATGCCCGGGCTCTGTCTCGCTTCGCACCATGTTCTGAGAAAAGGCCCTGTAGTGAATGTAGAGCAGTAGCATGCTGTGTCCGTACTTGACGCATGCGTTTTGTGTGTAGGCCATGGTATTCGCCTGCTGCCTGCCCACACGGAAGACTCCGATTTCCACTCAAAAGCAAGCCCAGGAGCGCGTGTGTTTACTATTTTGTTGCCAAGTTAACAAGCGGGGAAAGTGATTATTATTTAGGAAGTTTTTTGTATTTTAATTAGTATGCTGCGAATTACTTAATTTTTTTATATTTAATGACAGATGCAGTGAATCAACTACCACGTACACCGCTTTCTCGCCTTAACGATGTCCAAAAGAGACAAATTTTGGACAATGGTCGACCACTCCTCCGTTAAATACGGTTGTACATCGTAGTGGAGAGAAAAATGCAAGGAAATTCAATCCTTCATGATATCATTCCCAGCAATTGCTAACAGGTAGTTATGATAAAGCTAGATTTTATTATTGGCCTTGCCTTTTATTATCAATGAAGGAGAATAGCTTAAGATAGCAGAGAACATTCTAAGAATCTCTTAGAATAGCTTAAAGAAAAATCTAGGAAACAACGACACACCTTACAAATTTAACTCAAGCTTACACCCCTATAACACAAGGCAAGCATGTAACCTTCATCAACCAATGTGCACAAGCATATTATACCAAAAGGGTACATTCTCTTCAGGTATACAATTCTTCAACAAATTACCAATATACCTGAGAAACACAACAGGTTTACACAACTTCAAGAATAAACTCAAACCTTCTTTGGGAAAAAACTTTTTATAGCGTTCAGGAATACCTCAATGTGTAATATTTGCAATGTGATTTCAGGTGCTACAGTAGGACTAGGTGTAGAAATAGAAAAAACTTGGCCATAACCTGTTTCCTCCTCACGATTTCAATTTTTAAACAAGGAATATGCTAATACTGTTGAATTATATGTAGATGTTACCATAATTTTTATCATGTACTGTTATTATTACTTTCAGTATTGTTCTTACAGTTATTATTATTATTATTATTATTATTATTATTATTATTATTATTATTATTATTATTATTATTATTATTATTATAAGTAGTAACAGTAAAATCACTATCCCAAGTAAATGCTATTTTAAAAAACAGTACAAATCTTGCAATGTTAAATTATTTTAAATTAAATTAAATTAGTTAAATGTTTAACTATTTTTCTACTAAAAATAATTACCTACTATATAATATCTGAATGTATCTGTAACAAGTATTGTAGTATAATCTCTAGGCCAATGACCCCATCTCGATCAGGTTTTTTGTCATTTCCCTGGTCCTTTGAGCAAATGCTGAGATGACCCCTTGTTTTGCTTCTGGACAATAAATGTAACTTCACTCGCTGCACTCAAGAAGATGCATGCAATTGTACTTCCTCCATATACATCATATTTGACTCGTCATACACGATTGTAATTGTATGTGACTCGATAAATATTATTATTATTATTATTATTATTATTATTATTATTATTATTATTATTATTATTATTATTATTATTATTATTAACTGAGCATCTTGAAACCAAGTTAGCGTGTGCTTCATGGAAATAATGTTTTGGAATATCAGAAATACAATTGTTTTGAATAAATTAAATAAAGCTACACAAACTGGATTGAGGTGGGGCACTGGCCCCATTCTCCCTTCCCGGGTTGCGCCACTGTTCAGTAATCTGTTTCGCTTATCTGCATCATTTGTTCACGAGTTGCCTCGCTCAATTTGGTTTCGTAATTCGAATGACTGGTTATTGTTCGAATAATATTTCTGCCTACTTGACAGCTAGCAGTTGACTGGAAAGAGAGGTTTCCGTTATCCAATAAAAGTGTTCAAATTCTGCTGATGTCACTGCAGAGTTTCTTAAGAAAAAAATGATTTCTTACAGCGCGAAGCAATTGTAAACTGAAGAGCCCCATTACTTGTTTGGTTATGCGTCGTGAGTGCGATTCTACGTCGTCTACTATTGCGTGCTCTTATCGCGATTTGTTTCTTACTTATGTTGTGATCTGATGCAAGAACGACCACACGACCACGTGTCTGCCGCCCGAGTAATTGGCAATATCGCTCTACCCCCTCACCCCAGATGTTAAGTAGACAGAAATATTATTTGAACTATAGAAGGGGTGGCAATCACTGCACCCGCCCAAGCCACCGCATGCTTCGGAACTCGAGATCTGGAGAGGCAGAAGGATTAAACATCCGCGGCCGCGACGCGCTCGATAAGTACGTTTGAAAGTAGTGATAGTAGTGATATTAGTGATATTAGTGTGTTGTTATCCGCGCACGTTTTCTTGAACCCACGTTTCGCTAGTTGCGAGAGGAGTGAAGAGTTTGTTTATTTTGACAAAAGGAATATTATATCAAATTTGTAGCTCGTTTTCAATGCAAAATAGTTCCAATAATCCATTTCCCGACAGCGAATATTTCTGGTTATCAGATTTTGTCTATAACGCTCGTTGCTATCATATATTACTATCTTACATTAATACACTAATTTTAGTAAAGGAGTGGGGGCAGGTATTTCGGGGCTCAAGAAAACATCCCCGAATACTACGTTAGTAGTGTGCGGATTTATATGCACTAAAACCATGAAAATATACAATGAAATATGGTACAAAAATGAAGAAAATATGTACTTAAAATGAAAAACATGCACAGACTAAAGTGCGTTTTTTATTTAGCACCAATAAACTCTGTATTTTGAAGTATAAACAATGTTGCAAAGTTGCAAAGCTGCGATTTCTTTTGCCTTGTGATAGAATGCGAATCACCATGTAAAATTGCACTTGTTTTTACTTTTATTTTATTTTTACAGTTCACAGACCTGGATTTCGTTCTTCGATTTTCTTAATTTTGTCTAATACGAATTGCCCTGGTCTACTGGTCCTAATAAATTGATAAAAGAAGTTGCCAAAGAATTCAGTTTTACAGAGTGGTCAGCTAGAGATCATGTTTTTGGAGTTAGATTATTATCTTAGGTAGAGTAATGAAGTGTGTGCCAATATCGCCCTGAAATCCTTCTTCATATGCAGCCATTTTTGTTGAAACAGAAGACGTACATCTGGATTCAGTAAAGGAAGAACTTTATTACTGGTCGCACGAAGAAAATATTAAGAAGTTAATATTTTCTTCGTGCGACTTCGTGCTTCAGTAATAAAGTTCTGTATTGAGTCATGTTCTCACCTACATAGTTAAGACAGATCCTGACCTGAAATTCGTTCGACGAAAAAAAGGGTTAGGGTCTAGCACAGACAATGGAGCAACCTTCTACTGCGATCGGTCGCACAGACATGACAAGGATAATGGCAGTCTGTTGAAACGTATCATGCAATTCAACCCAAAAGACGCAAATTCGAAAGCAATCTAATACATCATGTACATTTTACAAAAATAATTTTAAAAAATTAATAAGTTACGTGCCGACCTGGATGGCCGAGGTGGCTAAGAGCGAGTACCGACTCAGCGCTTCGGTCCGAAGGGTCGGGGGTGCGAGTCCCGCCTTGGGCATGGTTGTTCTTGCTTGTTGACTTGACTTTGTATGTGTTGTCGCGGAGGGCCTCGCGTTCTGCTGACCCCAGATCAGAGAAGCCCGCAAATGTGTTGGTCTAGTGTATGGTCGAATATGCGTCCCATCGGGACGTAAAGGCAACCGGCTGTTGGCTGGATAAAAGCCCTTGAAAAAAAAGTTACGTAATATTTTAAATATGCCAATATATGCTCTTAAAGTATAAATGTAATCAATAGTCACAAATATGCTGAAATATGCTCAATAAGATTCTGTATTAGACTCATTCTCAACAAGAAATAAGTTGTGTTCTTTACGCATTTCATTATGTTCAAGGAAAATCACATACAACTATGCCAAATCTGCAGCCTAGTAATTACGGACAAGTTGCTGGAGCTGAATTGTAATGGTACTGTCAGCTACAAACTAAATTCTCCATCAATTAATTTAATTAAATTAATAAAAATGAAAACCACAGAAAAATCTGAAACCTTACGCCACATGTAAGAATAATTATGGGCTCTAGGAAAAAATTACTCCCGCATTTATATTCCAAAATTCAGGGCTGTACAAAGAGAAACAATTAACATTGGTTCTTATGGGTGAAAAAACACAAAAATTAAAAAACCTCAGAAAAAATCTGAAACCGAACCCAAAATGTAAGAATAATTATGGGCTCTAGGGAAAAAAATTGCTCCCGCATTTTTATTCCGAAATTCAGGGGTGTATATATACTATATTCGTACTAATGAAAATAATTTAATTTTTTTTTCAATCTTCTATATTTGTGTCTTCTTAAAGCCTAAACTACACGTCTTTCTCTTCCAGGAATGGAATATAGTCTAAAACACATACAAGGGAGTTCGACAATGCCGAAAAATAATGTTGGGCTTCTCTCCTTTGTTTCCAAAAAAAACAGAAAAGTCCCGTGCAAACGATATAAGACCTTTTAACTATTTCCCTATTACTCAGTAAACTAACTCAAAATTACTGAACGTATAGAATTAAAGAATTTATGGTAAATTGTACACATACTGGAAAATAAAATGAGACCCTCAAATAATTTTGGGCTAGTTTCGTACAATTTGGGAAACATATAAACTAATAAAAATTGTCCCAAATTTTTTCCGATCTTCAATATTTGCGTTGTTATAAAACCTAAACTACAAGACTTTCTCTTCCAGCAATCAGATATTGTCAAAATCACATACAATCGAGTTCGGCAATGCCCAAAAATAATTTTTGGCTTTCCTTCTTTCTTTCCAAAAAATGGAAAATTCTCGTGCGAACGATATTAGACTTTTTGACCAGTATATCATAGTATGTAAACACAAAAATACGGAACGTATAGAAATCAGGAATTAATTGGCAATTGACAAATGAAATCCTACCCTCAAATAATCTTGAGCTAGTATCATTCAGATTTTAAAAAATTACTAATCAAACCATTCTACCAATTTTTTCCCGATTTTCAATATTTGCATTGTTAAAAAACATTAAGTACAAGACTTTCTATTCCAACAATTGGATATTGTCTAAAAAACATACAAAGGGGTTCACAATGCCAAAATATAATTTTAGTAATTTGACCTTATTTTGAAAAAAGGGAGATTCTCGAAAGAACAATGTTAGTAAGCTGAGTTCATTTGAATGAAAGAAAGAAGCCTTGATTACATCAGTATCATATCAAACAGCAGAGTTGAGTTGTTCATGGAGAGAACTGCTGGTGTCTTCTGTCAGAGTGTAAACTGTGAATCCTAGTGTATTGAAGATGCCGAAAGCAAAACCTGTAAAACATGTTTTTTCCAACAGTTAGTGGATGAATTTGGATCAGATATTTTTATAACGCATGGAACTGTCTTGTTTTGCAAATTATATGAGGTAAAAGTAAGTGCTGATAAAAGATTGTTGTGCAGCAACATATTGGATGAGTAAAACATGTGAAAGCTGTGGCAAATGTGAAAAACAATAAGTGTTCTTAGCTTCTGAGGCAAAGTACAACTACTCAAATATTTTAACATTGTATATTCTGTTATATTTTAACCATCTCTTTTCTGACATGATCAAATAGTGACCCCATTGCATCCCCTCCAAAAGCTCTTTTCAACATTATTTTATACCAACATTTTTTATATACAATACTTATACATTATACATCAACAGAGAATAAATAATACAATATGAAATCTTAAAGCATATTGAAATAAAAATGTTAATTCTTATATGAATAGATGTTTATAAGAAGTTATGCTGGATATAATTTCACATGAAAAGATATGATAAGAGACAGACAGATACAAAGAAATGAGAAAAAAAAATTATTAAAAAGTAATTGAGTAAACTAAGAATAATGGAGGAAACATGATATTCAACATTCAATTAATTCGTTATAACAGATGTTACTGTTATAAATATTAACTATAAGTTAACAAATAAAAATACTATTCATATTCAGCATAAATTAAAAATTCTTTGTAAGAAAACAACAAGTCAGCAGGGCACTAAACCTGTAGCCCCCCACCCGCATCCTCAGTAAAATCCTGGTTGCGGCTATATATTATATACGTACATATATACAGGATAAATACCAGGCAAATGCCGGAATAAACCCTACCAAATGAACTATGGACTAGTCCACAGCTAAGTGTGTGAAAATATTATATATCATATATCTCATAATAATAATAATTACCTATTTACCCATCCTATTATCTTACAATATTTTATGTTCATGATATACAATACTTTGAATAGGAAAATATTTTTGTTATCCTCTTTTCTTTTCATTTATCTCCTTTTCTGCCTGACATATACCATATAACAAGCTCTTCATGTTGTGAGACATTCAGTAATTTCTTAAGAAACTTTTGAACTTAGTTTACAAAGTTGTAGACAGTAAAAGAGAAACAGGTCTTTTTGTATTACACTATCATTCAGTGGAAAAAGTTGTTTGAGTCATTTCATTGTTTGAAATAATGAAGATTTGTATCTGCTTCAAAAGAACTGCTAAGAAATAGAAAATATCACTAGAATGTTGTATAATTCACAAGAGTATGAGAAGAATAAACAATAAAATTTCATTGCCAAGTTAAGTGACTGCAAAATTTACACAAATCAAAACATCAGTACTATAGCAAGTGATTTACAGATGAGTTCAATGCCTTAATTTTTTGGAAATTACGTTGAAATTGAATAATTTTATCATAATGATATAAAATATTTTTACAAAGTATTTGATTTTGAAGGTTTGTTGCCAACATTTTCAGACTTGAGATGTCTCAAAATATCTCCTGTATATATAATTAATTTATTATTCATGTTATTGTTATTAATTATTGATTAATAAACATGAACTAGATTGACGTTTCCAGGCACATCTATTGCTATGATAATTAGTCCTGTTAGTGTAGTGAATGTTCTTTATAACGTTCCTTCCCTGTTGAATGGTCACATCCGTTGCCAATCTATACATTGACTTAAAAAAGTATTCCCATACCTGGTATCTACCCAATGGGACACCCCCAGTCAGGACAAACTCTAAGGTCCTGACATGTGTGGTAATGTGGTGAATGTAAATGTGAGTTTGAGTAAGGGGGGAGGATAGGACAAGGAAGAGGAAGGAAAGATTACATGCAGTTCATGGCCCATTCATTGGGGTTCTACTCTGCCATTTGCCTGTTTAATGATTGAAGAAGATAGGAAAACTACCAATCAGAACAGCCAACTGCTAAAGTTTTCCTCCAGACAGCAGCTGAATTCAACATAGCTCTATAGCCAGGGTTAAAAATCTGCTATCATTGGGAATTGAACTCTTGGTTCTCCCAGTCAGAATTGCTGCAGGAACAACAGTAATGATGGCTCTGAACTAACTCAGCCAGTGCACTAACTTGGAAATAAATGTATTATACATGCATTTTATTTCTCATCAAGCTGTTCTACTGAAAATTATGATTATAAAATAATATAGAGCTGATAATATACAAAACTGATGCAAAATATAATCAAAATGCAAAATCTGGTAAATAATTTAAAAATAAATATTATTTATGTATTTAAAAATATTTAAATGAAATTATTATTCAACAACTTGACCATTCAGTGCAAAGAAATGTAATTTCTTTAAAAATGAGCTTTTATTATGACTTTCGTTACTTTTTATTTACTAAATTATCCATTTAAAATACAAACACTTGGATACTCAGGGTACATGAAGAAACTAGTACCAGTATGGAAAGTTTTTCCAAATTAAATGGGATCCTACCTGAAAGTATAGCTTTATTATTTTAACCAAAATTTAATTTGTCAAGTTAAGTCAATTGAAGATTGACACAATCATGGCAGTGATTATAAATGCTGATATTAGTTTCAAAGAGATTGTATCCATGAAAATAATGCAATTAAACTGTTGCATCACAGATCCATGGATAAATAAATAGATAAAGTTGATTTTCCTTGATGTGATTGAGTAGTGAAACTAGTACATTGAGTATCAAGGAAATTGCAAATTGAGATCAAAAAAGGGACAGATAGGCTTTTCAGGTCCTCAACTATAAAATGGACTTAATGAGGCATCACCATAAATTTGGTTTTTAAAAACCCCACTATTATGAAATGCACTTCTAATTATTTTCAAGTATTTTTGAATTTAGAATTAAAGAACCAGTTGTCTTAAACCGTGAGTTGCTGAGACTGTTCTTACTAAAAAAATTCAGATTATTAAAAATTCAGGATATCAATAATTCATTACATTTGTGTTGCCAAATTTGAAAACATCAATAAATTAAATTAGAAATACTGTTAGCATAATTTGCAAAGAATATTTTGAAAATAATCATAAAACTAAAATAAGGAAAACTAGTGGAATGATATTTAATAGATACAGACAGCTTCCTTTTTAATCAAAACTATCTTCGTTTTTCCTGATACTCTTTTCTGATTGCCATCTATCAGCACCTGAGGGAGCTACCAGGGCATCTCACAGTAATTACCAATCCCCTGAGAAGAAATGTAAGGGATTATCTTCCTTGAGCACATCAAACATCATGCTAAGAAAGCCCATCTTGGTCTAGTACCATTAAATAAATGCCTGAAGGCCTGTCTTGGTGCTTGAACCATTAACCTGGTTGAAGGAAGCTAATCACTAGGGGGTATTTTAATGACCGAAAACATCACCAAATACGATTGATAAAATGGTTTAAAAATGCCCTAAAATCAAAGAAAAATGACGTAAAAAATTTGATCAAAATCATTTCAGATGAAAAACTCGAGCAGTTGAATTTGTTATATACTGATGTAATTGAGGCTTCTTCTTTTCATTCAAGTGAACTCAGCATGCAAACTTTTGTTTTCAACTGTTCTTTACCAGGAAATCTCTGTCTTAAGTTATCCTGAAATCTTCCAAACTGACAATCGTGCTGATAGGCATCACAGGAACCTTGCATTACATATTCACAATGGCAGACATTACAATTTCTGAGTGCAGACATCAAATAGGTTATTCAGGAATTCTGTGGAGAACATTTGTGGCATCTCATAATTATTATTTCAAGCATGTACCATTAAAAAGATATTAAAATTGATGAAATCAGTGAAAAATGCTTTTAAAATGAAAGAAAAGGTAACAAATGACTTATTAGTCGAAATTGATGAAAAATACAAAAACAGATCGTATAAAAATGGGCCATTTTCTTTTTTCATAACATAAAATTTATGTGTATACTAAAAGGCATTGTTCTAAAGGGAAAAGAAATGTCATTTCATTAAAATTCGCCCCCTACTAATCACCTATATTGCACACAGATCTCACACAAAATTACCAGTCAGAGCAAAATATTATGGAAGGATTATAGTATAAATGTATTGGGAATGTACTCTATTCCACATACAACTGAAAACTTACATGCGTAATGCAGGATTCAAATCCATAGCCTTAGACTCCAAGCACTTGTGTACAGGAAGTGTACCTTCCTACAAGCCTCTTCAGTAACAAGAATTTTTAACTCAGGAGGGTTTGCGCGGAAGAATTCAGAACCCAGGCTTTATTTTTTCAAGTACAGTTTTGTTTGAGAATATTGAATACTTTTGTGATTTTTAATACCTTTCCCCTTTAATACCTTCCATTTTTTATCTGCAAAATCCATTACTCATCACATGATATCAGGCTGTCTGTCTATTCTCAGAAATTAATTTCATCTCATGAGTGTTACTAGATTCGCAAAGTTCCCGCGCGCCCTCCTATGTTAGACCCATATTGATAAGCAGAGCCAACCGGAGCATCCCTTGCAGAGACCTTGCGATAACCTGCACTTCCTGTGACACAATCCAAATAGGCTCTATCAACTCTCAGGAGAATGAAACATCACTGATACTTCCAGAAATCATTAGAAACTAGAATTGCAGATGGAAGTTTGCATTGTATTCGCCCTTCATCCATTCTGAGATCATTACTAACAGAATTGTCATGAGAGTTGATATTTAAAACTGCATAATTGCATTCAGAACAAATACAAGAAGCAGATGATCTAGGAAAGAAAACTAACAAGACAAAATGTGAAATTTGTCCAAGAAATTTGGCTGCAAAACCATCCTGAAAATGTGAGAAGTGGGAGTCAGTCATAAGTGAATAACATTCATTGTTTGTTCCTAATGATTGTGTGTAAAACTTGATTATCGAACTTTACACATTCACTTTCAAATTAACCTTTAAAATGTACTCATGTTTATGAACTTCTTTTGCAATGATTCTCCCTGGAAAAAATAAAACATAAGAATTTAAATATTATGGAAAGTCACATTTTTAATCCTCCTGGTCAATGTATGTGAAATGAAAAATTATGAATTTAAATTTTTCAACCAATATGTATCCCTTTTTAATATATTTCAAGTTGTATTATTGATTTAATACTAGGGTGGCTCTTGGCCCCCATACTTGCTTCCTGTGGTGCGAACAATTGGTTTGATTCCCCATTAGGACAAAAATAAAGTTGTAGCTTACCTATAAAATTATCTTAGTTTCTGTAGCTGTGTGACAAAGGGCAACTCGGGCAGGTGCAATTTGCTAGTTATGGTGAAGGGAAAGGGCTAGTACGGGGAAGGGTAAATATATCATGTTCACCATACATCCCTTTTACCCCCCAAACATGGGAAACTAGGCCCTGGCATAGGGGACACTATTAGCTAGCATCATCGTATAATCAACCTTCTATATCATCAGACAACAAAGTTAGACAATTGACCCAAAATGCCAAATATATACATACATTATTGATTTAGATGTTTTTCATATTACCTTTATTATTCATGACATTTTTATTTTTACATTGTGGGAATATTGACATAACTGGAATGAGACATCATATAAGTTGCAACATAAATTGAAAGATGGTGAAATCTGGATGTATCAATTCACATAAAGGTAATGGGATAAGGTAGTGAAAATGGCCCCAGGGTGGCCCATACGTTTAGAGGCTGATATACCTGTTCAAAACAAATTAAAAATTAAGTTTATATGGCCCAACTCCACTTTACCGTTATCTTTGTCCTGTAACACATAAAGTAAGTGAAAGTCACTTCATCACAAAATTCAGATTGGAATAGAAGCTAAACATAGAAAAAAAAGAAACCAAAATTGATTATGTATATTGTATAAATGAACCTCCAGCATCAAAATCAGACAGACAAATCAATTTGATTGAAGTCAGTTTAGAAGTGGTTCCTTTAGAGTCCCTTCCATTCATTTTTATCTGAATATCTTCTTTATTTGATTATGTTTTCCACTTGTGATTGTTAACATGTTTCTCTTTTCTTTGTCTCAGAACACCTGATATCACTATGTGTCATGAAACATTGTCTTTAGTAGATTGATGCCGATGAGATAATTTAAAATATTTGATGATTTGATTGCCTTTCATATAAGAGGGTACCACTGCACATAAAAATAAACATTGAATAATTGCAACTAAATAGATACTTCTTCAAAATCAACATGATAATAAGATATTGCTCCCTCAAGATATATTGTCAAATGGGAAAATATTGTTAGTGAGAAAACACTTGAACTGCATCACCAGTATTCAAGATGAAATTACCAATTAGATGCTTGTAAGAAGGAATATTGTTAATTCTTTAGCAAACGAAATAGAAGCAAATTGGAACTGAAAAATTAGTTGTTCAAATCGTTCACAGTCACAGATGTGGATGATTTCTCAAAATTGACAGAAAAAGATTTTAAAAAACTTTCAATAGATTTAAAAATACCTTATCAATAACGTTTCTTGTCTTGCTGGTGCACAGAAGACGGACAAGTTAAGATGCAGCATTTAGAAGGAAGAAGAACAATTCTTAAATGCGCGGAAAAATCAAGAGTATATCAATCACAAAGAAGACTAATATTATAATCAGTACAAGCTAAAATACTATTGAATTTAATTGCCTAACACATTATGTACATGATTGTGACAATGGATTGAGAATAGTTGATTGTTCTTATGTGGCAATGGTTGTATATAATTTAGGAGACAAAAGATATCTTTACAGATTTATACAATCTGCCCATACCCTTGCCAAACTATTGGAAGTAGAAAAATATGACCTGTTGTAAATAAAGACAGTGATGATTAAATTGTAACTAGTGATAAATGATAAATTGAAATAAATTATATTTTTATGTATTACAGTTTCATCCTTACATTCTTAAATTACTTTACTTAGTATTGTATGTGAGCATGTTATATTGTTATTTTTTCCTTTCTTTCTTCTTTTTCTTCATTGTTTGTTTTATATTGGACACTTATCATTAAGAAAGAGCATTGATTTTTAAATCTACTTTACAGTTTCGATAATAATTTTGTACAGATATCCCCACTGAATCCTTTGATTTTATAACACTTTAATGCAACTTGTTAATAAAGCTGTATTTACATTATGATAATTATTTTAACTCATTCTGAACCATTGATATGTTTAATGAGCAGTGAAAAAATAGATTAGGTGTTTTAACGGTGATGGATGCAAATTACTAAATAGAATTTTGCTGTTTGCAGGAATCGATTGAAACATGCTGTATTTTCTATTTGACTGAACCATTTTGTTAGTCCTAAGGTTGTTAATTATCACATTTTTACCACTTTTTGTGAAATTTTTAATATTTTTATTTGCTTTCAGTTGAAGTTTTTGAGACAAAAGAATGGGAATATTCCAGAAAGCTTCATAGTGATTCTCTTAAATGTATAAAGTAATGGAATTACTTTGATTAATTAATGTTATTTTCCCATGAAAACAAATAAAATGTTGAAAAAGATCGAAACACATGTTTCTTTCAATCCACATGTAGACAATAGTGATAAAGTGAAGATGAAAACATTAGAAACTTAATTTTTTATTGTTTTGAACAGATTTCATCAGCATCATCATTATGAACTGACCAAAAATTAGGCTTTAAAGCCTTTTTCTATCAGTTAGAACAGGTTTATCAGCCCAAAAAAGCATGTACTTCCCAGGGTCGTTATCACCATCTTACCCTGCTACCCTTTTTAATAATATTAGGAGATTCCAATGAGTTTATCAATTTTCACTTTTTTCATATTTCTCAACATTTTTATTGATCTTCTGAGTATAAAAAAGACTAATAATTATTAAAGAACTGAACACAAAGAAAAAGTCTTTTACCATAATTTAACAGCACCAATTTCCTAAGTATTATTACAAGCCCAATGCTTAACTTTTCTTGTGATTTCAATTGCTTTTGTCTCTGCTCTCTGACCCTTTATTTCCTCTCAACTGTTTAAATAATGGATGTGAAGACATTCTCAAAGCATTTAATGCATATGAAATGCAATGTTCTCTTGAAAATGAGTTACTAAATTAATTAATTATGTTGAATTGGGTATGTTTAAGGTATTTGTTTTTGAATTTGCTATCATGGAACTTAAAATCTCACAATCTGGCCTTTACAGAAAATCTGAAAGAATGATGGGTGATAATCAGCGCCATACTCATTCTCCAAGTGTAGATGAGAGAGGAGTTTTGCATCTTTATGTCTCCCCTTTCCTGGATTGATGTTTACAACCATTATCTTTTACTGGATGAATATAGTAAAGGTGATCACTGAGAGATGAATGATGATCAGAGACAAATATGAATGGAGTAGAGGAAAAATTATTATGAATGTTGCAAAATCACATTAAATGGGATTTGGAATTCTATAAGTTTCAAAGTATAAATAAATTTGCCTCAATTTCAAGGTGGTGTGTTTTTCTGACTTTGAAAACAACAATTCAAGGAAAAATTGGGGAAGACCATATCTCACAAAGCATGAACAATGATTGTCCATTAAAACTACATTGGAATAGTTTGTACATTGAATTACAACTGACTTGAGATAAAATGCTTCACTTTCAAAAGGTACATTCGTTTTTTGGCAAAAAATATAAAATGTCTCTTACGACAGAAGCTTTATATGATGCTAATTATTGCAAATTACAAAAGTTGTTATCCAATGTCACACCACTTGATGACTTAAAACTAGTGGTGCTTCAATAGCACCTACTTTCTTTTATTATTGGAAACAGCTATGTATTATTGAAATATTGCATTTTCTGTGCTTCTAACTCCTCAACTATTATGTGAAAACATCCAATTCAAACAAAGCACCTGATGCATATCTACAATTCATTTCGATAGTCAGGAGCAGCAATCATTTCTTACTTTTACAAATGAAACGAACAGTAATAAATTTGACTCTTACACCATTCACAGCAAATTATACAGAAGCACTGTTGCCAGCACAGCGTTGTCAAAACTATGTGCAAGTTGTTTGGCATATATGCATAGCGAATATTTTCTTATCAATTCTTGGAAAAAATGCTTATTTCCATTTGTATTCAGATTTCAACTTGTGTATGGGTTAGTTATAGTATATCATACACAGTTGATAAATAAATAACTCTAATAATAATCTAATTAAATTACTAATGATCAATGGTTTGTAATGTTAAGTTCATTTATTACCACCTTATTATATATTGACACCGTGTCAAATGAAGCACAGGAAAATAAAACTTTAAAGTTTTTAATAATGTGATTCAGTATTTTGATTTCAATAGTTTTTATGAACTAGTGCCTGTAGCCAAACTCATAAAATATCATAAACATTTAAAATAGTAAAACGACCTCTTGAATGTTCTATAGCTGAGAAAGAGCAATGTGTACCCTGAAAACGAACCTAATTTTTATCAAAATAAAAAAATGGATAATTGACAGTCTACTGTATTGCTTTATAGTTATTACTGTTGAAATTTTGAAAGACTATAATATGAAATGTAATGCTGGTGAAATGCTGAAATACACATTGATAAGTAACCCTTCATTCAGTGAAAATATGTATGTTCTACACCTCGCAACACAGACAAAAAATATGGATTATCAAATAGGTTGCAAATCATTTCTAAAAGGCTAATTTGTAAATGCAAGTTTTACAGTAAATAAAACAGCCGTATCTTAAGATCACCACCATGTGGTGGCACTGGTTACAATGAATTTCTCAAATATCCATTGTAGCATTGATGTGCAAAATTCAATTAAGGTTTGCAGATTGCTTGAAAGAAATATATCAATACATTGAGAATACAAATTGTAGAATAGAGTACAAATAGAATTAATATTGGCATTTTCAATGGTAAATTATAATTAAAATTAAATTAATTATTTTTCATATCCTTTGGATCCATTCTGGTTCTCCAAGGATAGTTGGTGGGGCACTTACTATTATGTATTTCATTAATCTCGAGCAGAAATTTCACGAAAACTACTATTTTCTTGAAACAAATATACATGACCTTTTTTAATGAGCTCATCGTTTAGAACAGATTTTGTTGAAGACAAAACTCTCTATAACTGTCTGTTGGTCTGTCCGTCCCTCTCTGCACAACTCTAGCGCATAAACCGTTCAGCTGATTTTCTCCAAATCGATGTTGCCCAAACATTCTAGCCCCTGCAATTTCAAGCCGATATTTAAATTTTGCAGGTACTTTACATGTAGCCCCTCAGACATTTTCAAAATTTTCCAAAAAATGGACCGGGAGCATTGCTCAATACATCAACTGATGTTCGTTCGTTCGTTCGTTCGTTCGTTCGTTCGTTCGTTCGTTCGTTCGTTCGTTCGTTCGTTCGTTCGTTCGTTCGTTCGTTCGTTCGTTCGTTTCGTTCGTTCGTTCGTTCGTTCGTTCGTTCGTTCGTTCGTTCGTTCGTTCGTTTTTTCGTTCGTTCGTTCGTTATTTCGTTCGTTCGTTCGTTATTTCGTTCGTTCGTTCGTTATTTCGTTCGTTCGTTCGTTATTTCGTTCGTTCGTTCGTTATTTCGTTCGTTCGTTCGTTATTTCGTTCGTTCGTTCGTTATTTCGTTCGTTCGTTCGTTATTTCGTTCGTTCGTTCGTTATTTCGTTCGTTCGTTCGTTATTTCGTTCGTTCGTTCGTTATTTCGTTCGTTCGTTCGTTATTTCGTTCGTTCGTTCGTTATTTCGTTCGTTCGTTCGTTCGTTCGTTCGTTCGTTCGTTCGTTCGTTCGTTCGTTCGTTCGGTCGGTCGGTCGGTCGGTCGGTCGGTCGGTCGGTCGGTCGGTCGGTCGGTCGGTCGGTCGGTCGGTCGGTCGGTCGGTCGGTCAGTCGGTCGGTCGGTCGATCGGTCGGTCGGTCGGTCGGTCGGTCGGACGGTCGGTCGGTCGGTCGGTCGGTCAGGAATCGGTCAGTCGGTCGGTCGGTCGGTCGGTCAGTCGGTCGGTCCGGTCGGTCCGGTCGGTCGGTCGGTCGGTCGGTCGGTCGGTCGGTCGGTCGGTCGGTCGGTCGGTCGGTCGGTCGGTCGGTCGGTCGGTCGGTCGGTCGGTCGGTCGGTCGGTCGGTCATTCGGTCGGTCCGGTCCGGTCGGTCGGTCGGTCGGTCCGGTCAGTCCGGTCGTCGGTCGGTCCGGTCGGTCGGTCGTCCGGTCGGTCGGTCGGTCGGTCGGTCGGTCGGTCGGTCGGTCGGTGGTCGGTCGGTCAGTCCGTCCGTCCGTCCGTCCGTCCGTCCGTCCGTCCGTCGGTCGGTCCGTCGGTCGGTCGGTCGGTCGGTCGGTCGGTCGGTCGGTCGGTCGGTCGGTCGGTCGGTCGGTCGGTCGGTCGGTCGGTCGGTCGGTCGGTCGGTCGGTCGGTCGGTCGGTCGGTCGGTCGGTCGATCGGTCGGTCGGTCGGTCGGTCGGTCGGTCGGTCGGTCGGTCGGTCGGCCGGTCGGTCGGTCGGTCGGTCGGTCGGTCGGTCGGTCGGTCGGTCGGTCGGTCGGTCGGTCGGTCGGTCGGTCGGTCGGTCGGTCGGTCGGTCGGTCGGTCGGTCGGTCGGTCGGTCGGTCGGTCGGTCGGTCGGTCGGTCGGTCGGTCGTCGTTTCTTCGTTTCTTCGTTTCTTCGTTTCTTCGTTTCTTCGTTTCTTCGTTTCTTCGTTTCTTCGTTTCTTCGTTTCTTTGTTTCTTTGTTTCGTTTGTTTTTGTTTGTTTATTTATTTATTTATTTATTTGTGTTTACTTACTTGCTAGCTTGCTTCCTTGTTTGCTTGTTCATTTATTCGTTTGTTTATGTTAGTTTGCTTGCTTGTTTGTCTATTTGTTACCTGTAAAATTCGCTGACAGGTAATTCTAATAATGAATGATCATGAACATGGTACGATTTGCAAAATATATCATCAGGCATATCATCAGTCCAATTGTGTATAATTTATTCAATAATTCACAACACAATAGCACAACAAATCTATAATAATATGTAGTAATGTTAATAAGCTCAAAATAATAACAATACCATAAATGACAATAATGTTGCTGCATGTTCTTTGGGCATGTTAAAGCCTGTGGCGGCTGGTGCTCCAAGAGACTGAAGATTGCACATCCATCGAATGACGGAAATGTAATTTTCAAAATTCAAAATACGTAATACAAATGAAATAATACGTAATACAAATGAAAGCATATCATATCAATTTAAAGTAAGTGAAATAAAAGTCTATATTGAAACACTACTTACATAATTGTATGCGTTGTGTGCGCGCGTATACACCTCCCGCGCACGTGGTTCTGGCTTTGATTTCCACTGGGCACTTAAGTTCGACTCCAGCACATTGCAACAAGCACTATTGCTCTGACACGTTTCACACAAATAAAATTATTTTATTTCGAAAACTTCACTACCCTGCTACATTCGGCAATAATGAGAGATCTTCGACGCACATTCGTATTCACAAGAACATTCGCAAACTGCTTCAGCCACACTGGCTTCCGCGAGACACTATAAGTGACTTCCATCTAGAACTGCCATCTTTACACAAAGAGCTCATCAAATGTACGTTTTGAATCAACAAACCTAATACCAAATGAAAACAAATTCTCCAAATATCATAAACAATGCATTGGATATCGTCAATAATTGACCGAACGTTCGTTCAATAACAAGCGAACTTCATATTTACGTTGCAGCGAGTCAGACGAACACAGAATATGGGTATTGCCCTGAGACTTACTTCTTCGCTGCGTAGCGTGACAGCGCTACTAGGCTGGTTACGCCACCAAAATGCCGTATACTCCTCGTGTTAAATCGAAGTAGTAGTATGTCTATCGCACGGCTATCACGCATTTGTCCGTAACCAGGGGGGATTAACCCCGGGGTGGGCACCTAGGCTTTAGCCTCTATCCGCACCCCGCGCAAACTCACAAGTACGCCTTTGGGCTGGTATAGAACGATTTTCCTAAGGATGAGCCAAAGTGACAGTTCGCGAAAACAAATGAACATCACGTGTATTTCAGAGAAGTATCCCTCCGCCGCGACAGCTGTTCAGTCAGCTCCTGTGAAAACATCCCTAGGAAGAAGTCTAAGACTTTCGCTGATGTATATGCACGTCCGCTAGTCCGGGAAATATTTAAACTTAATTACGTATGTGGAAAATCTCTTAACATGCTCTCACAATCAGTAAAAGAAAACTGCCACGAATGTGAATAGAAAGAAAAATGATTTTAAACCGGAAACACGTGCACCGGTACACATCTCGCATTCAAGTCTCGGTTTTAAAATAAACAATATTTATCACACAAAAAGTAAATTCAATGTAATATACAAAGAAAAAAAGAATTTTTACAGGAGAGCACATTACACTGCACTTGCTAATATCAATTATTTCTCGCAGCGTACTATATTTTTGTCGGTCAAGGGACACGACAAAAGGAAGTGTCGAAGCCATTTACAAGTTAGCCAACTGCAAACGAACGAATTTGGGAAGGGAGTCTAATGAGCTCAAGGGAACAACGACCACAGAACCTTCAGTTATATTGCCACCACTAGCTGTCACTTTGGCTCATCCTTAGGAAAATCGCTCTATATCTCGGTCCCGCCAGAACGCAGTTGACCCTCTCGGTAACCTTCCCATACATTCGGGGTGCCCTGCCAGCTCAGAGCTCCTAGCTATCCAGACTAGTACCGATGTCTCGACGATGCGCCGGAAACAAGTTCCCTCCTTTTTGCCCAGAGTATCGGACCACTACTACGACGAATCCGAAAGCCCAACTGGGGGCCACCTGGACTAAGGCCCTGGCGGCTCGAAGCCCCATCCCGACTCCCCAATGCTTACCGCCAGCTGACGACGTGGGTAACGTCGGTACCAAAGCAACGTCACGGGGGTAACTGATTTCCCGCCGGACTTTAAAGTGGGATCCGGAGTACTTCGAAGAGCATTCTTTACCAAATCCTGCCCCAAGGTCGACGCGCCATAGGCCCAACTGGTGGGTGGCCGGTTGCCCGGCCACCAGGAGCTTAGCATTCCCTGCTCACTGCCTGCACCTTCAAGTTAACGACGTGAGCGGCGCCGCGAGACTCAGGGTTCGGGTGGTCGTCTACGATTCTCCACCAGAGACCGCGACAACCTACGCCATCGCGATCCTTCCTTGCGGGGGTTCAATCGAAGTGCCAAAGAGTAAGTACTATAAATCCAGTAATACAGCCAAGAGAGTGGTGCAATTCCTGGCAAGGCACCATACTCCGGAGAGAGCGCCGGTTGGAGGCTCTTTAGTTTCAGAATGATTTCATATACATCGATTTTGCTGCAATATATTGAAAATTGAATGTCATTAAAAGGAAATTGTATATTCTTAAGATATGATATCTTTTTCATTTTCTGGGTGTTGAGCAACTGTGCAAATGAAACACGAGCCGCCACTGGTCAAAGCATAAAAAATTTAAGATTGAAATAGAAATATTTTATGAATAATTGGCATACCTACTAGAGTAATTCACATTAAAGTAAAACCAGGATTAATATTATTTTGATTTTACATTTAATTAGAACAATGTTTCACAAATCTTAGTGATTAATTCCTGAGGTTCGGTACAGATTCCTGAGGTTCGGTACAGAGTCTACAATCAAACTATTATGTAAAATATATGTATATTGTGTAAAGGTTCAAGAACATACAAGAGTGAATCAAATATTGTTTACTTTCCCTTCCATCACTCAGATCGCATTTGTTTATCAAAAACATTACCTTTTGACATAGGGAAATTTCTGAATGGATTTCTTTTGTTTAGTATACCATGACCAGCAAAAGCCATTGTTAACCTCTTGGCAGCCGGTAACCTTGACGGAAACAATGGAACTCAGAAATATTAATTAAATATATGAAAAACAAAAGTTTTTTATGAAAGTGTGTATGCATATACAAATCTGCATACTGTTCCACAAACCTCATACCATTATAAAAAAAGTAACAAATTTGTGTATTTACGTGCTTCAAAGACAAAATGTTAATATGATTCAAGTATTAAATAAATAATATTTCGTTTTTGTAATAAGAGGTAATCTAAAGGATCTTTATTGATAAAATATCATTATAAAATATAAAAAAATAAATGTATTTTCATCGTCAAATGATGAATTAGTGTGAATTATGAAAACGAAATACATTAGTGTGTTATATGTAGGGAACGGAATTTATTGGATTAAAAAATGCAAAATATGTTCATACATATGTGCTTATTTCTTCCAAAACATGTAAGAAAAAACAGAAAATATGTAAAATAAAAAATCATTGTTGTGTTCAAAATTGTTCTCTACAAACCTTTCCCGAGCATAGACGTTGCCGATTAGTTCTTAACAAGACCTCGGGGTGTCTGAAAGTGGGTTCTACCAGTACGGTGGACCACTGCTGCATTTCTTCGGAAGTGGACACGGTGTTGTTCCCTTTGCACCGTCAACGGACGTTTCTGATCACATCACCATTCACTTAGGACAATTAAAAATCAACCTGGCCTCCTTATTTTGCGCTAACGACTTGACTAAAGACCTAATGAAGACGACTAACAAACAAATGACTGCTAAATGTACTAGGTCTGACCTCTGACAAGCACAGCTCACAGTAAAATACGAGAATGTCTTGACCAAATACGGACTGACCCGCGGCTAAAACCATTGTTTTTCACTTACATCTCGTATCATTTCAACCGCGCGACTGAGGAGACCAGAGACAAACTTGTGATCAAAGGGCTGCCACCTTGATACGAACTGGACCGCATCAAGGACTCATTGACTAATCGACATATTATCCTCTTTCACGTTTCCGAGATGAAAAAACGCGATGACGACGGACAATTACAGTCTCTCGGAATCTTCACAATTGAAGTTCCACGACATGACATTGCCGCGACTAAAGCAAGACTAGTATACATCGACTACTACAAAATACGTATTGAAGACTGCATGACCGCAATACAATGACCGCATAGCTCAGTGCCGAAACTGCTTTGAATTCTATCATACGAAAACATTCTGCCGACGACCGACTGTATGTGCCCACTGCACAGAATGTCACCCTTTGGAATCCTACCCAAAACTCTCCCAGAATCCTAAGTTTATCCCGAAGTGCAACAACTGCTAAAAAACCAACCCACTTACGACCCCTCATGCTCTTACATCACCCAAGCGCGACTACACAGACAAACCCACATTCAACGCCAAAACTCCATTCAACCTCCTCCAACTTTCAACTCATTCATTCCCACCTCTCCTCCCCCCCAACACAATCATATGCCTCCGCCACTAACCCCAATCTACTCACATCCCAACAAACCCAACAACCAAATTCATCCCAAGTCCAAGACCTGAAAGGCGTATTTTCCCTTTTACAATTTTTTAACCTAAAGAAGATCATATCTAATATAAAACCTCTCATAGACATCCTCCAAGACCCAGGAGACCTCCTCACGAAAATCCTAAACGCAGGTATTAAATTAGTAGAAATCCTTACTCCTTAAATGGCTCCCAAATCCCGCTTCCTTACCCTTTCCTCATGTAACGCTCGCGGCGCAATCAACCAGAAGAAACTTCTCCTGTCCCAATTCCTAAAAGATTACTCCATCGGGATACTCCTCCAAGAAACCTGCCCAACATTTCCTTCACCATTCAAAACTACATCCAGCACCGTACCGACAGAACCTCATTCCAAAATGGAGGCACGGCCATCCTTCTCCGAAAATCCATTCCACATATTCCATACAAACTTCCTCCTTTCTCATCTCCCGAACGCACGGCTATCCAAATAGGTACCCCAACAACCCCCATCATCCTCATTTCAGTATACAAGAAGCCCGCAATCCCATTACTGACATCCGACCTAAAGGTTCTTCTCAACCTTCCATATCCCTTCATCCTAGCTGGCGACGTCAATAGAAAACCGACAACATGGGAGTGCAGGACGAAAAATAGAATCGGACCTATACTAGAAGACTTTATTAAGATCCGCCCAACAATCCTACTTAACAGTCCCTCGGAAACTACCCATTTACACAACGACATCTCACACGACATATTTGACATAATCCCAACCCACTTACGACCCCTCATGACTTACGACTCCTCCCAACTCCATGTTTCCACTCCCTATCCTAAATATGACTTATGTATCTCCTCAAACCACTTTCCTAGTGTCTTCTGTTCCATGTCTACAACACCTTATCTAACACCTAAACCCCCTCCTATCCCATATACAGACTGGAAATCCTACACACATATTCTCTCCAAGAAAATCCAAAAACCTTCCCAAATCCAATCCGCAGAAGACATTGACAAATCAATCTACCATCTTACCTACCACATCAAAAGCACCACCTATTCCTAATTCGAAAAACCACCACCTATTCCAAATATTCCCATCCAACTCTACCAGACGAAATAATTGCGACTATAAAACTAAAGTGACAACTACGGTGACACTACTTCAAATACAGACGCAAAGAAGACAAATCACAACTTAAACAGAAATCAGAACATAACATCAGTTTTTTCAAAAATATTAGAGACACTTTTTTACGTACGAATGGAAACCTTTCTCAGTAAACACGACGTGCTTTCAAATTGCCAACATGGATTTAGAAAATTAAAATCAACGGAAACAGCCAATTTTTTTCTTAAAGATGTCGCTTCATCATTAGATCAAAACGAGGCACTTATTGCATTATTTTTAGATCTTTCAAAAGCGTTTTTTTTATGTCATTGATCATGACATTTCGCTTTCAAAATTACCTTCATATGGAATCCGTGGTATTGCTCTAGATTGGCTAAGTTCGTACCTTAAACAACGATCTCAGAGAGTTGAAATACCTTATTGGAATGATGGAACATTACGTACGCACCTTTCCGACTCTTTGCCCATTGCACGTGGAGTTCCTCAAGGATCGATTGTAGGCCCTATTCTGTTCCTACTTTACGTAAACGATATGCCCTCAACGATTCGAAACGGAAGAGCGGTTCTCTTTGCGGATGATACGAATATCCTTTGCAATAAGGAAACCGTACATTGTAGAATATCAGATGTTTCAAATTGGTTCCGAAATAACAAATTAATAGTAAACGAAAAGAAAACGGTTTTAATGCAGTTTTCCATTTCAAATAAACAATTCTGTGCTCCATTGAAAATGAACGGTGTACCATTGTTTGATGTTAAGGCAACAAAATTTTTAGGTCTCTCAATTCAGTCAAACCTTAAATAGAACGTCCATTTAAATGAATTGAACACAAAATTAAGTTCATTATGCTACGCGTTCAGAATTCTTTCAAATTCAGTCAGCCTTCATACTGCTCGTTGTGTATATTTCGCGAATGTTCATTCCCGCCTGAGATATGGCATAATATTCTGGGGAAATACATCTTATAGCTCCCAGACTTTTAGATTACAAAAAAGAATTGTACGAATGATAACCAAACCCACCCACGTGATTCATGTAAGCCTCTCTTCATTAATCTAGGAATTTTACCATTACCTTGTCTGTTGATTTACGAATCAACGGTTTTTGTCAAAAATGACTTGCTTAAGGGTGGGAATATATTTTCAGAAAATGCGGAAGTCTATTTCTATAACACTCGACGTAGAAATCATATTCATCAGTTGACTATCAACAGCTCATTACAAAAAATTCACATACAATTCACACAAAGTACATTATTTTACAACACTTTGCCAGACGACATTAAACGATTAAATTCTATAGAAAAGTTTAAATCCCAAGTGAAATCGTTTCTGCTGCATAACTGTTTCTATACAATTAGAGACTATACTTAGCATCACAAGAAAAGTAACATTGATTTTAACAATGATACATAATGTATTATTTACAATTTGGACTGTATAAATGTGTATAAACAACCTGTAACAAGTATTGTACTGCAGCCTATGGGTCAATGACCCCCATCTCTATTAGGTTTTTCGTCCAGTTTCCCTGATCCATTGAGCAAATGCTGAGATGGTCCCTTGTTTTGCTTCTGGGCATAAATGTAACTTCATTATCTGTGCACGTCTTTTAGAATTCATTGGGAAATATAGTTATTCAAATTATCGTTTCCATGTTGTTGCGGCAGGAAGTATTATTCCTTGACGAAGGACATCATGGATAAGAGCCCAAAATTTATTGCTTATTTATCCTTGAAAATAGATTTTATTACATGGGAGCTCTTTTTTTAATTCAAAATTCATGTAGTATATGACTTAGTGTTGGGATCACAGAATTTTGAAAATGTGAACAGAATTCACTTCTCCCCATAGCACGTCATACGCAGTTTCAGCTGTTTTTTGCCGTAAAATAAATAAATAAGTAAATAAAACTCATCAGATTTTATACTTAAAATATTTTTTACACAAGACGCGATCCTGGCGGCTAAAATTTCAAACATTTTACAACTATTTTACAAGTGAAATCTGACGTTTGCACAGATGTAAGAAAGGAGTATCAAGAATACCGCGAACACGAATATCGTGAACTGGAGGAAATTTTGCAGGATATTTTGGTACGGAATGCACATTTTCAATTTTATGTGATGGTTAATGATACGATGACGATTTGTATTTCTTTTAAATTATAAGGTTCTAAAAGTGGATGGGAAGCAGTGGATTAAAAGATTAACTACGTGAAAATGGATCTGTTATTGACAATGGGGTTATACGTATCGGATGTAATTTGAAGTTTTAAACAAGTAGGCTTTTACAACGAGATTTTTTCGTACGCCACGACGAAAGTTAAATCTATTTCATGTTTGCAGAACAATTGCCATTAGTTATACTTAAGGATTATGACAGTGGTGTACTTTGTATTAAGGTATGTTTTCTCTCGAACATTCATGTAGAAAGACAGAAAGTCATTTGACACTCTCAACGTAATTGAGAGCTTATTCAATGAAAGGAAATCATGAATTCGGCTGGTTGTTGTGCTTATGTCATACACTGTGTTCATTGCATAGGGACTTTTTCAAGAATGGTAACAACTGACATAGAAGATTTTTCCTACGAAAAATGGTATCCAATTTTCAAGGATGAAGCTATTGAATCTATGATTGTACCTATTGCTAAGGATGAATTGGAGTATTTGCGTGTGGGCCCGTTGATATTACCAAAGGAAGCATGTAGAAAGATATACCATGATTCATCAACAGAAAGAAATTATTCAATTGAATGGAGTGATGAAGATGATGACTCTCCGGAGGCAGAGGTTTTTGTATTTTCTTTTCGTTTTAATCAACATCACTAGGCATGCACATAATATTATAATATTACTATTTACCAAATGGCAAGTATCACTACTAATTTACCTGTAGTAATTGTTTCTAGTGAAGGTATTTAAATATCTTGATAAATTGAAATATCAGTCCAAGACTTCTAGCTAGCGTAATTTTATGACATTTTTATACAGTATATCTGTAGCTGTCATGAAAAAGTGGATAAGTTGCTTTATGGCAAAAATGTATATTTTTATTATCTAAATACATGAACAGGTGGATTCAATTTCGTACTTCAAGGTTTCAAATATCATTCATATTTTAAAACAGATTTCATTAAATGTATGATAGTGTTATTGCTAATGTCAAATCCATAAGCATTGTAGATGAGTATTATTGTACTTTATTGTTTTTGGATATTCAATGCATGCTCTGTTGTAAAGTTAGATTTTGCAAAAATGTTATGTTGCTTAGTATTTATCGTCATCTTCAGGATACAAAACACTCAATTTCTGTTTTGTTGTGCGGTGTTCTTGCTGTTTCCGTCTATACTCTAAGATTTTCTCTTTGACAATTAAGGCACCAAGATCTTTTCGTATATCTTCATTTCACTTGTTACCTGATAGGTCATAACGTGCAAACCATCATAGGAATCTCATTTCATCTCGATTTTTTTCTTCGTACTTTGTCAGAATTCAATTTTCGCTTCCACATAATACTGTTCATATAGTTATGATTTTTTAAATGTAATCTTTGTTTCGTGTCTTTTATTTTGTTTTCAACTTCTTGATCACAGATATATGATATTATAACCGATACATATAAAGTTATTAACTTTTGCAATGATATTATTGTTATTGATAATTATTTTTGCTCTAATAAAAAGCTCATTGTCTTTGAAGGCCATAACACTTTGATTTTGTGGAAGATATGGTTACATTATATTGCTCCATACAGTGGTATCCTTCTCATATTACAGACAATCAAAACATTTCATTTTTAAGTTAATGTTAATTTTTATCTTGCATAAACCACAATGTTACATGACCTAATTGGTCGCATCTTCAGGTGTACTCTAATATAGATTTTTAATAATTACAAATGTTTCTTTCTTAAAATATAAAATTTAGAATAACATTGTAAAATTGCAAGAATTAAATACAATTAATCAAAGGAAAAAATACGAAGTATGATGCAACAAAAACTGTAATGGTATAAAATATTTTTAAATTAAAAAAAAATCCATAAGAATGAAGCACAAATCTCTAAAAAATTTGAAATGTGTCTTATACTATTAGAGTTTTTGTTCCATCATACATATTTTTTCCTTTGATTAATTTTACAATGTTATTCTAAATTTTATATTTTCAGAAAGAAATATTGTAATTGTTAAAAATCTGTATTACAGTACACCTGAAGATGCAACCAATTGGTTGCAAAATGTGGATTATGCAAGATAAAAATAAACATAAGTAAGTTAAAAATGAATTGTGTTGATGGTCTGGAATAAGAGAATATACTACTGTGTGGAATAGTATTAAATTAGATAGACCATCAATTTTGGTCTCCCCTGTTTAAATTATATTGCGTTGTAATATTAGTCAATTGAAATAAAGTTCTTTGTAAATTTTGTTCAGATTTTGCCAATGTGATTTGATCATGAGTGAATAGTAGTGGTTAGTGATATGTTATATACTATAAAATGTCTAGATAGTGTTTCTTGCCATCTGTTGACATCATCTATGTAAATATTAAATTACCAGGTCGAAAGTGGCAGCCCTCCCTCTGGCATTGGTTTATTTGTATCTTCTTCTTCCCATCAATTATTTTAATGCATGTATTTTTATTTCTCTTCCTGTTCTTATAGAATGTTCAGAAAAGCCCTTCTTAGTCATTTTTTCAAATAACTTCTCTTTTCACAACATCAAAAATATTTACTTAGTCTATAAATTGTATGTAGATAGGTGAGTCAAACTCCTTGTATTTTTCCATTAATTGGCTTAAGAAGGGATAACGGTTGGTGCAAGACTTACATTTTTGAAGCTGTTTTGAAATTCATCTCAATTTGTTGCTTACTCTTTCCTGAACTGTTTTTGCATATAATTTGTAGGAAGCACATAGCAGAGTAATGGCTCTATAGAATCAATCTCTCTTCTTACACATAGGGCATACAATTGTAACACTCTTCTGTTCCGATATATACCCTACTTGCCAGCATGGGTTGTTGTAGCTCAGATTCTTTCCGTAAATATATGGAATTAGTTCAAAATTAATACATCCATAACCCCTTTTGTTTCTTAATTCTCTTTGGGCATATTTAATTTCTTCCATTGATTTTAAATCAATATGTTTATTGATGTCTGGTGATTCAATACTTTCTATTTCTTTTCTTTTACTAGTCGAAAGTCTTTTGAAAGAATTTCAGCAATTCTTCTGATATTAAATTATAGTTCAATTTATCTTTCTATATTTTGTTCAGGTCTTTGAAAACTGTATTCTTTTCTGTGTTTTCTGTGCGGGTCAGCTCTTCAATGTCAGATATCTATCTATCCCAGCTTCCAGTTTTATTTTTTGTTTCTCATCATCTTATTGTACTTTTCATTTTCTAATTTACTTGAATATCTGTGGTTGATTTAGATATTATAAGTAAGTTGCCTCTTTTCAGTTATCATTTAATCCTCATTCCATATCTGTAATCCTTGTATGTTTGATCTCTTTCTTCTAGTGCTCAGAGCTTCTAATGTAGCTTTTGTTATCATTGTTTAAATATTTTCCTTCTGTATTTATGTTCATGCGAACTATTATTGTCTCGCTTATTTCATTTAGATGTTTCAGGTATAAATATTTAACACTTTTTCTTGAGGAGAATTCTAGTGGCCAGCTGTTCTGATTGGTAGTTTTCTGTGGTAGTGGTTTCTCCGATCAATACCAGACAAATGCTGGAGCAGTACCCTAACAGTCATGGACCGCAAGTGATCTTTCCTTCCCCTTTCTTGTCCTATTTTCACTCCTTACTTACACACTCTTTCATGCACTACACTACCACACATTCCGGGAGACTGGTTGGGAGCTCAGTGCTTGTCCTGCCTGGGGCGATGCCCCACTGGTGGGAGATACCTGCTTGGGAGAAAGCCTGCTAGTTGACAGGTAAGTAGGTGCTGGATCTCAGCAACTAGTGGGGGAAGATCACCACTTCCTACTATGGGGGGGGGGGGGGGTACACTTACGGGACTGATGACAGTAGCAGTTGATGCACCCAGAATCTTCAATTAGTCAATAAATCGAATAACACTATCTTGTTGAAGCAAATGCAGTTTATAAACTTCTTTTTTAAAATTTTCTTCCAGTGAGTGGGATTGGGTATTTTAGAATGAGTAGATAGAGACCAGAATTTCTTTCCTCTATTAACTCTGGTACCTTGAACTAATTTAGATATTGTATCATTTGTAAGAACATAGTGTATTAGGAATGTTGTGCCTCTGTTGAGAAATGTAATTCATGTATGAGAGGCTTTCTTGTTGAAGGAGCAGTGTGTCTAAAAGCTATTAGAATGGATGGAAGTAATTGCATATTAATTATAATTTAGATGTTCAATATTGTATCTACCCAACTGTCACCACATAGTACTTTAGAAGGAGGCAAGGTGAAGGGAGGGAAGAGAGAGAACATTGAGGGATAATGACCTAGAGAAAGAGGGGAATGCCAAGATGCACCCATTATAGCTTGAGCTCATTACCATGGCCTCCGATTCTCGGGACGGAAAGATGTTAGCATCTTGTGTGTTAATGGCTACTGATGCTATGGCAGTGGTGCTTCAGTGATGTGAAATGGCAGTGGTTCAGCTGGTACTGGCCATCCCATTGATTTGAATGTCTTGTTTATATACCATCAAGATAATTATTGAAATCTTAGTGGAAGCTTATTTTACCAAATATATGCTTCTAGGGCTATGTCAACTTATTTTCCATTCAGTTAATAATGGGATATTCTGAATCTGAGTTCTTTAATGGAAAAGTAACATAGATCTTGAGAAGAAAGTAGAAAGAAATTTGCGCTTCCGAGGATTAGATTCAATTTCGTATTTAGTATTGCAATAAATAAGTTTTATATCATCAGTCCCTGACATCCTCAAATCATCAGACAATTTTCATTGAGGCTTTGAAATTTTTTTTCGTTACTGTTTTCTGTCCCCCATCTCTGTAAAAAACTTCAATCTTTACATTTGTTGTTTCTAAAGATATTAAATTAACATGTTTGCACTTGGAATTAAAAATGTTTGCAAGCAATGAAGTTTGAGGAATGGTAATAATATATTCTTTCATGACATATTTAAAAATTTCTCAACATCTTTGAATTTTGTTCTCAAGATCTAGACATTCTGATAATATACCTTTAGAACTTTGTTGCAATCTTTTTTTTCTTTATCTCTATAATTTTCTTTATCTTTCTGAGCATTTTGTGTATTTACAATACATAGTTGTCCTTCAATTAATTTAATCATTTTAGTGATACCGTGTTTATAGTTTCAAGTTGCCTTTGATGAGTTAAGTGTGAATATTATTTATAGTGATGCATGTGTAAACTTGGCATACTGTGTGAAGTTGGATGAGTTTTGTGCAAAAATCATAATTTTTAAATGAAGAGGTATTACAGTGTGCAAATTTAACCTCATTAAAAATAATACTTTAATTTCAGTTAATAATAGTTAAATAACTCTATTCATTCACACATTTCTTTTTGTGTGAGGTGCTCAAGAAATGGTAAGTTTATTTAATACTTCTTTCATTAATCTAGTTGTTGCTCTGAAACAATGAGTCATATTGTCTTCTTTTTCCCAACTTTCATCTGTCAATCAAAATAGAAGAATTGTCCTTTTTACCACACACTCTAAAGAGTAGTAGTAAGTATGCTTAACTAGTTTTTCCAAACTGTGAGAACAAGAATTTGGTTAATGTAAGTTTACACTGCTGATTTCTTAATAATGAATTTGAAGAATGTTTCTTCCATTGTGATTTTGAACTGTTTTGGAGAATCAAAGATGTTTCAACAAGGACTTTTTCTCAAAGTTTTTGGTACTTTTCTCCTCCATTGCTATTGCAGCAGGTTATTCATCTTTTGCCCAAACGCTAAAAGGGAAAAGATGTGTTTCAAGTATCATCCAAGTGAATCACTTTTCTTAATTCATTGCGGCAAAACATTTATATCAAGAATGGTTAATGACGTTTAGTGCTGTTTTGTTCAAAAAACTAACCGATAAATTGTGAGTTACTGTTTCCCATGCTGTACAAAGGTAAGGCCAAGGTATGGCCATGCTCCTAAGGAGTACAACTGTCATCATGTCTTAAAATTGGAATAAATAAAATTAAAAAAAATATATGTAGTAAATAACCAGCAAGCATGGATGAAACTGATCCATCTTTTTCAGATTGTTATTTGTTGTCTCCAAAATTAATGTGAGAGATTTTCAATTTGGATTTACTTTTTATAAACAAAATGAAACCTATCTTGAAAAATTGAAGGTGTTGGTGAAATATTTTTATTGAAAGCTGTTAAGTGGCTTCAGTAAAAACACGATTCATCATGTGATGTAATTTTGAAACATCTTTAGAAATGGAAAAAGAATTTAAAATAATTTTTTTCTTCAAATTGTTCAGAGTATGTGTAACCCCCTACTGAGAATGGACCCACGGCATAGTTCATACCCAGATACTTTTAACCGTTAAGCTACAAAGAAGATCAATGGTTCAAACACTTGCTTAAACTAGAGTATTGCCTGTATATTTCATATTGAAGAACATGTTTATAGACGAGGATGGAAGTGGAATAAAGTTCCAGAATAACAGTTATTTTTGAAACACTGAGCCTAGTTAGTGCTTCAAAAGATTTAATGCACAGTAGGTTGATCATTCACTGTCATAAAAATATAAAAATTATAGAAATTGAAATGGTTTGTCTGGTTTTACTTGAGGTAAATACTGACTAGTATTTTGAATAAAACTAATTACTTTTTTATTATAGAATTCTAAAAGGTTTTCAGTGCTGTTGTTGAAACATCTTGTGATATTTTGAGGATTATGACTTTAAAATGTACTGTTTTAACATTTTTTTATTTTTATTTACTTTCTTTAATTAAATTGAGGACTTTTTTGTATTGCGATTATTTTGAATGTATGTTACTTACATTTTATATTTTGCGTTCTTCATTTTTAAATAAAGATATTTATACAAAATTGAATTTCTTTTTATCATCATTATTATTATTATTATTAGTATTAGTATTGACATTCCTTATTCCAAAATAAATTAAGTAATGCAATTTATTTGCAATGTCTGAAGCCATTGATGCCCAGGGATTTACTAAGCAAATGATGAGTAAAAAACAACAAGAAAACACTTAATAAAACAAAAACTTCATTTTAGGTAGTTGAGACTTATAAAACATAAAACACTATATTCTAGAACAAAGATTTGTAAAAGTGAAAAGAAATCGAAAGTAATTCTAGGATGTCGAAGTTGTAGAACTTTCAACTGTTCTGAAAAATTAGAATTTTTGACTTTTCCACTTTTTTGCAACGCTACAGATATACTTAGTAAGCATTTGCAATACTGATATTTCACTGCCACTTCTTGAGTAATACTCAACAGTCTATACTATGTCATTGTTGTGCTGTTACTTAATCTTGAAAATTATAGAGGTTTTTTACACAATTTCTGTAATTTATTCGTTATATTTTAAGTTTTTCCAGATATATTTAATTAATTTGATGTCAGAAGTGATACATGCTAACTTGTCCTTTCTGCGTAACTGCACATAAATTTTTGTTTACAATTTTTATTTTGCAGAATTATTTTTCAAACATTACTAGTTTTTGGATTTCAAACTTCTTAGCTTTTAGTGAAATTGTGCTGTGTGTGAAATTGATGCTATGTGTACCGAGTAATGGAATGATTTTTCACCTCTATCAAAAGGAAGTCCCTAGCTTGTTTTAGAAGCCACTCTGCTAGAAAATGTTTTCCCATTTTTTCCCTCCATTTTTTCAGTGTTTATGTGTAAGTTTTAATATACCAGTGCAATTTCGTGTGTGTGTCAATAAAAAACTGGACATAATTTATTTATAAAGGTTTTGCACTGATAGAGAAAAGTACATTAACTAATTCAATTAATAATTATCCAGAGGAAATTTTTTTCAGATTTGAATGAAACAAAATAGTTAAGTTTAGTTTTTATTAAACTGAAATAAAGCAAATAAAGAAATGAAATAAAAAGTAATAAGTAACAGTAAAAACATTTAATACATTTTATGAAAAGATATTTATATTTTCAACATTATATCATCACATTCATGGATAATACATCAGTCTATTGCTTATTTTTGTATTTCAGAATAGTATCAATTAATTGGTAAACATTGGCAGAGTCATCTTATGTTGATGAATCTTTGACAAAAATCAAAAGATGACTTATTTTACCAATCAGTTGGTATGGGACTTGTCATATTTGCCTTTAATTAAACAAGCCCTCCATTACATGTATTGTACGTAATTCAGTCGTACATTGTATTTCTATTTTAGTCACTTTTTCTATGAATTGATTAATTGATTTTCAGCCACCAACGTTTCCTGTGTTCAGCAGTAAATTGAAAAATGCTTTAAATTCATTGGGTGGTGAAGTATTCATTAAGACAAACTGGCATGCTCCAAAAGTGAGTTTTAATTCTTCTAATTAATTTTCCATTCTAAGTGTTGTTCTTTTCTGTAATGCTGTATTCCTTATTTTAGGATGCTACATGGATAACTACTGGAAGAACCCTCAAATGTACATCTTTGGAAGATATCTATTTGCTTTTGAAAAGTTCAGATTTAATTTCTAAAGATATTTGCCATGAATTTAAGGTAATTTAAGATGATAATTTTGATTGGTTTTGCTATGTTTTCTCCATCATTAACAACTGATCTTGATTTTTTTCCAGACTGAAAATGGGGATAATGAAGAGAAACATTTTGTTGTTATCAAAAGGTGGATGGACTTGCATCCTGGAAGTGAATTTCGTTGTTTTGTCAAGGATCACAAATTGATTGGTAGGATTTTTATTGGGGTATTACTGGGGAATTTTACAATTATAAACCGCATGTCACACGAAAGGAAAAAATTACTAATAGAACTGTTTTGGTATAGGGGTCATGGAATTTTATGAATCCTTTAAATTTAAATTTCTAATTTTTGTGATTGCTCAAAAAACTCAGAAAAATATATTAAAAATTAATATATCTCTGTGATGTTTTTCTTAGAGATTTTATATCATTGCAACTAAACATTTTCAACTTATACTGGTACAAAAAATTTACTCAAACGTTCCATATATTTTTCAAGTCACATAAGTGAGAAAAAAATGGTATTGTAAAGTCAAGTTACTTTGGCCTTGTGGTGTTACTGTCTCGTAAAATGGAAAGATGTCTGGAGCATATATGTTACAAGTAATGGCTTCAGATCCACACAGCAACTGGCGATGCTGTGAGGCTAGGTACTAAAGTACTAAAAACTGAAGTAATAAGTTTGAAGCATGCATGATTTGATCATCTTTTTCATTTCAGGATGAAGTAATGCCTCTAAGCCAAAGTAAACTGTCTTAACAGTAAAGACATTAAGAATTTGTGTTTTTCAGATATCTATATTTCACATGGAGAGTTTTATCAGTATTGCGTAAGCTTCCTACGAAACAGTGGTACCTAACTGAATTCCATAGTCTACTGTTTTAATTTGATTTCAAAATTTTGTCTCTATTTGAAAAAATCCTTAGGATTTTTTACGAACATTCTCTTATAAGAGTTAGAATAATATGTCAATTATTGCAAGTACTGTGAAAGTTATTGTGAACTGTTTTATCTAGGTTTCTTTGTAATACGACGGACTTGTTGATACTGGTGAGAGTAGGGGAATACTGAGAATCACTATTCTGGTTCTCCAAAGAGAGATTATAAACCCGTAGTTAATCCCTTACAAATAGTGTGTAGCGAAATGGAATAATGCATGCATAAAATTGGATTGTATATCATATCAGTATAGTTTATAATGCACTGAAAATTGACTCCCCTTTTTAAAATATAAATATTTGAACTTAAGACTACACATTTACTCTGTAAATTTTATTTTTTTAAAAATTACACTATATATTTTTAAAACCGTATTACTTGAGATAAATTTAAGTGTCATGATAATTTCATCATTTTTGTTTTAGCAATTTCTCAACGAGATTGCAGCTCTTATTATGCTCATATCAATGCAAGAAAATATGATATCATGAAAGATATCATCAGGTTCTTTCGCTCAAAAGTTGAGCAGAAATTTCCAGTTGCAAATTGTGAGCTTTTTATTTATGTTATTATGGGTCATGATATAGTTATAACAAGGGCTTGATTTCTGGTGGAATGTGACAGAACAGTGTTTCGGTACCTCGGGAGTAATTATTAAATTATAATATAAATATATAACCATTTCTATTAAATTAATAGTTAATTTGGGGCGTGTTCCAGAACCTAAAATTTTAGAAATCAAGCACTGGTTATAACATTAGCGTACATCCAGTGTAATGAGATGGTTGATTTTTATTTAGATATTTATTTAAAGTTTATGTTGTTATAGATGTATACAACTCTTACATTGAATGTTTTGAAACATTATTATTTGTATGCCAATCATGATTTATGTTGTTCTCGTCATTCCAGATGTGTTTGACATTGTTCGAATAGACAATTCAATATTAGTTATTGACTTTCAACCTTTTGATAGAAGATACACAGAGAGTTTGCTTTTTGAATGGGAGGATCTGATTAAAATGAGAGGATCATTCGAAGAGGTTGATTTAGAAGCCAGTGACTTGGGATCACGAAATCCTGAATTCAGATTTATTGCTGAAGATGTAGGTCTGCAACCTAAACCATTACACCATGCAGGAATGCCTTATGAAGTAACAGAGTTGTGCAGTGAAATGAGAGGCATGTCACTGATGGAGTACTTACGTGAGGTAAATTTTTATTTTTATATTTTCCTCTTGTATAGTATTTGCATATAGTAATGCTGCAGCAAAAATCAGTGAGATTTTGACAGAAAATCTTGTTATGTGGGATCCTTATACCAGAAGATGGATAAATCTTACTTATTTTTGTAGTAAATTACTTCCTCTAATTGGTTGTATAGACAAAATCCACATTTTGTGGGTCCTAGGAAGAGAAAAATTGATCTGGGGCAAAACATCTGTCCATTCAGATGATTTTCTACTAAATTGATGTTCACCGATTGATGTGGTCAGATTCTAGGCCCTCGGAATTTGAAACAGATAGGATTAGAATGGATTATTTGGATACAATTTGCAATATTATAATACAAACATTACATATCCATTGAAGATAAAATGAGAAAATGTGTGCTGTTATAGTTTGAAAATAGGCCTCTTAATAGTTTTCTTATAATTGTGTCCACAACTGAGTTCATGTCAGGGGGCAACACAAGAATGGCAATACCACAACACAGTAGTTTGAATTTCTTAGAATGACTTCTCATTGTTGGGCGACAATGTTTCTCACTGTACGGAACGCTTTTAGATGGTCACGTTGTTGGCTGCATGTTTTGATGTTGATGTATTAGCTTTAAAAGAGATAGTTTTTGCACCTCATGTTTAATGTTTCTTAAAGAGTTTTACAAGTGATGGCTGAGAGTATTAATAAAGAGTGAAATTGTATAATACAGTAAAATCTGCTAAAGCCGGAATTGATCAGGAGTAGGGCTGGAAAAATCATGATTTTTTTAAAATTTAAATCTGATATTTTTTTATTTAAATCATATTTATTTGATTTAAATAAGGTTTTAAAATTGCACTTAATGTTTTCTCTTTAAAACAAAATCGTTAAGCGAGTTCTTTATCCTTAATTACTTTAAAAGCAGAAAAAAGGTTTATTACAACATTAGTTTTTAAATTTATCATTACATTCTTGTAATTTTATTTAAAAAAATAAAGATACTGTATATTTAAGGGGTTTGGTGCAATACCGCTCTAACGCACAAAATCTTAATACTATCTATTAGCATGATTTAGATAAAAGGCATTCTTCATTCAAAGAAATGTTACCAATTTTTGGGCACTACCACTCTAATCGAAAAGCACTTACTGTTGAAAACAACTGAATTCATCAACAACATATAACAATGTTAGACTAGTTTTGAAATATAAGATTTTATTTAATAGTTGTCCTATTATTGAAAAATATTGGGTATAGAGGTTGTTTTACTTGCGCACTTTCCCATTAACCCTTCAACGGTCAGTGGGAAGTATGCTTCTCACTTAAAATGAAATTTTATTGATATACTCATAAAAAGGGGTTAATAATATTAAAACTAGTAAGATTAACTATAGTTTTCATTAGTTTTAACAATATTAATTTTGTTCTTTGAATGAGCATTAATAAGATTCCTTTTTCTTAATACTCATCATCTTTAAGATGCACTTAAGTGGCTTTAGCAAACATTTTAATATAAATCTGGAATTATGGACTGTTGAAGCTTTGAACATGTTTTTCTCGAAACGAGCCTGGTGTGTGTTAGGGAGATATTGCTGCTAAATTAGTTTGTATCTACATACAATTAAATGCTGGATAAAAACTAATCGATCATCTATATCTACTCTACTACAAATTGTTTATTGTTATTTGTTCCAAAAGTATGTTCATTCTATTGTATGTTATATTGAATTTTGTTTCCTCCAAATTATTCAATTATGTGAAAAAGTGTATAAGAAATATAATGTATTCTTTATATCAACTTTGTAATGGATTTAATTCTCTGTACCCGAGTAATTTTTATTTTACAAATATTTAAAATACAAATATATTTTCAAATATTACAAATAATAAATATTGATTTAAATCATTGATTTTTTAAAATAATCATTTGATTTCAATCGTAGCAGCCTTAATCAGGACACAAAAAAATTCCGGTTTAGGGAGGTTTCCGTTTTATGCAAGATTGTCCAGTTTTATGACACTTGTGATATTGACATTTCTGCCCTGAAAGTACATGACTTTATTATAATTATCAAAATATATAAAGTATTTATGGAAGAAATCACCAATAAATGAATATTAAACACTTCATTGACAGCTTTGCTGACTCTTTCAATGCACAATGCGTCACAACCCTACGCTATGACTTTGATACCCTCGCAATGCATATTTGGTCGAAGGGTTATGATTTTCAACATGAGGCAGGAAGACGTGTGAATAGAAGCCATGCTCCTATGCCTCTGATGCTCAGAGAGCCAGGAGAGAGGGATTTCCCCTATGTCCTTGCCTTGAGAAACAAGTGACCCCAGGGTCAAATTCTATGCTGACAGCTGAAGCCTCTTTCCTTCAATGTCCAGCTACCACGATTAAATCGCATCTCACAGGGATAGTGAATTTAAAATAAGGTTGCAAATGCATTCATTTCATTAAGAACCTCTCGCATGTCTGCCAAGTGCATTAAATTCACAGGAGTTCCGTTTTATGTAGATTTTCCCCTGAAGGACATGAAAAACCATTCCATTTCCATGTTGGAGAAGTTTTGTTTGATGCTGTGTAAAATGCCATTTAACTTCACCAGTCCCAGAAACTTTCTGGTTAAGGCAGATTTCCTGCTTATACAGGTTCTGATTTAGACAGATTTTACTGCTGTCTAAATACTAATAATAGAAAGTATTTGCTGTTGTAACACCCCTAATTTGACATTATAAATAATTAGTTGTGTACAGCAGGAAGAATGCTGAACAAAACCACACAATATGGTTTTCCCAAAAGCAGTGTGCATGGTAGTTAAGAAAAACAAATAAAATGTTCTTGTATAACTCTGGAATAAATCACAGATTTTAACAAAAACAGTCTTCAGGAATACTGCAATAACATAGTATAGAATATATGGGTACACAGTACAACAGTCTGTTACCCATCAAGAATATCTAAAAAGTTACAGTTTAATATTGCAACATGAATAGCAAATATTTTATTTGCTTTTGAAAGCGTGCCCTAGAATTCATAGTATGGTGCCATTTGAGCCCTACTGACAAATAAAGCAGAAATAATTGGTTAATTTACAGTTGTATGTTTGTCCTTCAAGACAACTTCAGTAGCTCCTGTGAACGTTGGTTCAAACACAGTTGCAGTTGGTGTCTATTGGAGTCATGAAAATCCATGCTTCATTGTCATGCTACATAGTGCTATGCAATTGCGGCACGTTGAAGAATCCTTTGATATCACTTGGATGTTCTTAGCAAAATGAGTCTGGGCAAGGTATGCCCACAACAGAAATTGGGTGGTGATGCTAACTAGGAGCAGATAATGCAACTGAGACTGCACTAGTACTTCTTGCTGTTATTTTGTCTGTGAATATCCTTAGTAATATGATTATGTAATGATTTATGGTTTTTGTAATGAGATTGAGGTTCATATTTGGTCCATGATCTTTTCTTTTTGCATAGCAGCAGGAGGATTCTTTTGTTAATCCTTGGTTTACTTTTCATAGTGCCTTTTGGTCAGCAGAGGGAGTGATTATTTAACGTATTAACAGAACTGGGCTTTAGAGTCTGCGAATTACAATTGATATCAGAGGAAATTTGGAGTGGGAGAAATATAGATTGTTCCTATTAGCCTCCAAATCTGCATTCTTGTTGATTTTACTGGTCTTTGAACCCCCCAGTATGTGAGTTTGATTCCCGCTGAGGTGCATAGATTTTCAAAGGGCAGAAAATCCCACAGCCATATGGTGTGTATGAAAAGTCTGGCAGGTTCCCTGCAAAATTAAATCCCTCTGGCAGGTTCCCATCCCAACAATATTTCACATTCTCCCAACCAGGTTGGATACAGTTAACAGACCGACATCTGGTGGAGAAAGTGAAAATCACCCAAACATGCATCTTGGCAACACTCTAGAAGTAGAAATGACACTGTTAACTTTAATGATTTGTCAAGGAATGTGTGTTGAATATTTCTTTCTAGTATGGAGATTAGCTACATTGTCAAATTACAAGGTTCCACTTTGGCTGCTGAATACTGATGAAGTATGATGTGTTATATTTCAAGTATGTTGGTATTGTTTGTACATTTAGGGAAAATACATTTATTTCTAACTTATTCTAATGCATTCTCCCGAAGACAAAATTGGCACACGTGTGCAGTCTATCGTCTCTGTTACTCAAGGAAAATTTGCTATTCTAAAAAAATTCTTGCCTTACTGTTCAGGATTCAGCACCTCGAGGAAATTGCAGACTATTGCAAGAGAAAAGAGATTTTTATTTACCCAACAGCACACATGGATGACTATTTCATTACAATTACCAACTACGCAGTGGGAATATCCTGCAGTATAAAATCTTATATCTATCAATAACTGCTGCACGGGCATTAGAGGCTTATTTCTCTTTGAGGGGTATTCTAGACAGGGTTTTATTTCTTCTAAAATCATCAGGAACACTGCCTTTGACATTCTGTGCCTGGTTAAGATTTGAAAATCGTCCAAAAGTGAAAGTGTAAACGGATGAACACAAAGTAAAGTATAATAATCAAACTAAATTAAATACACCTGTAATATAAAAACCTTTTATATTTAGAATTTTTGAGTTTTCATTCACATTACATATTTAGAGTGTACATTTTGTGGGTGCTACATTTTATTGGTGATATCAGCAATGGGGATTATAAAATATATTTTATTAAAATTTTAAGTATTCAATTAGTTTGATATCTGAAATTCAGTAAATGAGATGTATGTCTCTATTATTTTCTGTTTAAAAGATTGACACAATGATACTGTCTCATTCAATGTATTAACATTTTTAATTAGCTATTAAACAATAAATAAATGCTTATGTTGTGTTAAAATGCCAATGATGATATTATAAGGATACATGAGTATTATGTTGTGGTAATGCTTCCAAGTATCAAAATTTAAACAGTCATGTTTCATGGAGACTCCAACTTAAAAAACATAATAGGAATACTTTGTTCAAACATTGTGTAATCTGAAATGCGAAAATTTGGAGCAGGCTGTCTCGTAATATATGGAATGGTCCTGTACAGAACAAAACAAAAAAACATAATTATAATAAATAGTCTATCACTAATATATCAACCATGTAGCAAATCATCAAAAGTCTTGAGCAGCACACATTTTTTGATACATCCTCAAATATTTTAAGACCTATCGATTGCATTACAGGTCTTGAGGAAAAGGAGTTTGAGCAATTTTCTAAAGAGCAATTTTTTTGTGATCATGTGAAAAATCAATTAATATTTTGTTGTTTATTGTTGCCTAGCCCCAATAAACTATGTTACTGTTAGCATTAACAAACGGAGAAACTAGGTGAAGATCATTGTAATCATAAGAGATCACTGTTAAAGCCTGAATCTATGAATTTGTTAAATCATTAGACACAGTCGTAAGTTAATATTATGCCAGTCGAGTTGGGAAGTTCAAACACATTTAAACATTTTAACACTTAAAAATCAATCGTAATGAAAAAGGAGATAAAATCAAATGATTAAATGTTCTCTATCCATATAAACTGTATTAAGTACAAAAACAAAACTGTTTTGAAAAAATCCAGAACTTATAATGCAATTTAAAACTTGCAAAGTTGATTATGTTATGAACAAATTTCCAAAAATTAATATGCCTGGAGGAGCAGGTAAAAAGTATTGGAAGGTAGTCGGAGGTGACTCCGTGTTTCCGAGACTGGTTAGAATTGCAAATGATAATATGAAGTGCGGCGAATTGAGTTTTAAATTATACTCATTTTCTAAAATTATTAAACATTGATCATACAGTTATTGCTAAATATATTTTTTTGTATTATGCTTAATTTTATAATTGTCATTACTGTTTTATTTCTTACTTTGTATTTGTTAATTGCTTGTAATGGAGCTTCTTCTATGAAACATTCCCATTGGGCTTGTTGTATTTTAAATAGACTAAAATAAAAATAAAAACGAAGTTCAAATTTTGGGTATTGAATGGTTTTTGGAAGGAGTGGATGATGTTGAAGATATCGTTTGGGGTCCCATTGTGGATATGGGTAGGTTCTGATGGGCTGTGATGAAAGGGAAGGGAGGTTGCTGCATAGGATGTCAAAGTCAGAGATAGGCATTGAGATCTTGCATTTTTTGTAACAGATTATGATGAGGATTGCGGTAGTGGTTGTTCCAATACATTATAGCTGCAGTACATTCTAGTGCAATTGTTGGGAGAAATTGATATGAGGATGGAGCATTGGGTCAGCGTTGTGCCGCCTCTTTTGGAAGTGGTTCTATTGGATTTTATGATTTAGTTCAGGGTGAAGATAAGTTAGGTGACAGTCATGACTCGTGCCTCCTGTAATAAAAGAATCCCAATGGAGTAATCTTTTAAGAATTGGGAAAGGAGAAATTTCTCTGGTTTATAACATCTCATGCGACACAGAAGGTGAGGTGGGTACAGTCATTTTAATTCAAGATATCAATGAATTTGATGCCAGCATTTGAGTTTTGTCATAATTTCCTCTGGACCATTTAGGATGAGTGATTTTATGTTGTCAAGGATTTTCTCTATTGTGGGTTTGGATAAGGGTGAAAAGTTGTTGGACTGAAAATTGGGGAGGTTGTGATTGGGAAGTGTATTGGGATGGGATAGTAGGAGAGGCATAGGTTTGAGGTCCAAAGAGAGGAAAGGTTTGATGTGAGATGGTTGGAAGTGGTGTGGATTTTCTTCAGTTGAAGGCTTTAGCTGGAACTGCGTGGGGACATGGTGGATCATAGGCAGGATGGTTGAGGGAGCATTTGGCACATTTTGGAATAAGGATGGGTTAGTTTTGGTTTGGGTGGGATATTGCTTAGTAGGGCGAGGTAAAGTGCAGAGGGCACAAGTGGTTGGTCCAGCTGCTTTCTGCTGAATTCTTTTGTACTCGTCTGGATGCTTCGTTGTGTATTACTTTGCTTGATGATATGCACTTCTGTCACGCTATTTTCACAGAATCTCGCTGTTTGGTTGTTCCTGAACATGCATGATGTAATGTGCCATTAGGACATACTATGAACTTGAGTGAAATGGTGCATTGTTGTTGTCTGTGTTCTGATGCTTGAGTATTTTTGTTGAGTTTGTTAGTGTTTTTAGTTGTTTTTAAGTTGTTATGCACTGCAAAGAAACTTACAGATATCGTAGTTTAGCTAAAACAAAAAACTATTTGGTTCACTTTTGATTGATTAAACATTTTTGTTTATGATTGTGAAACTTAAGATTTTTTGAGTATTCGTTTGCTAACTTATATACAAATATTTTTGAATCACTGGGATTATAAAATATGACGTGATTTTTTTTTTAATAGAATTGCAACATTTCAAGACAGCCCCATGAGATAAGATGAAATATTGACTTATGTATTTTAGGAAATTTTCTGTTTAGCTAAATTTATATGCATGATACCAGCTCCAACAAGATCTGTAGAAAGGAGCTTTTTTTGCTCTAAAAATAATACATAATTGTACAAGATAAACACAAGGTGAAGAGTGAACATGCAGCTTGTCCCTTGTATAGAGAAAGAAATTGTGGTAACCATAGGAGAGACAGAGGATTTTTACAATAGCCATTCAAAAAATTGCCATTACAACAGGACAACTAGACTATATTTAGTTGTTGGATACATAGAGATCTTTAAACATACTTTTCTTATAAATTCAAGAATGTCAAAACAATGGTAAGATGAGAAATGTCATACATTATGTTTAAAAGAAAAATGGTGAGCGTGAATCTAAATTTTTGTGCATATCAAGATCGTTATACAGGTGAATAGCATTGTTTAATGTTCCTGGATTCTTTTTTGCATCATCTACATTTGGAAGTTTGACAATTTCTAATTTATTCAAATCTGGCAGAGGGGCAAAGGGCTCCAATACAGCACTGATGAGAGGGCTCCCAGCACTGATTAGCTGATCTGTTACTACTAGATATTGAGAGTGTAACATGAGCTGAAGCACATTGCTGTCAGGTACACAACTTTCGATGTGACACAGCATTGCATTGTGTTAATTGCGAAGGTGACCACCCGGCCAACTATAAGCAATGCCCTACTTTTCTGAGGGAACGAGCAATCCAGAAGATTAGATCAGTTGACTAAGTGTCCTTTCCTGAGGCCAAACATGGTTCCAAGCGCGGAACCCTATTGATCTCTCTTGCTCCTTCTCCGATGCTGTGAAAGTTAAGACGAGGGTAGCACGGGGCTGCCAAACAGAACTAGCTACTCCCCAAGTGGTGAGCTTCGCATGCCAGGTGTCCCCAGTGGACCTCTGTGGATGCCTCTCCCCTGCAAGGTGGGAGAGTGATCCCTACTAAATATAAGAAGATAGACAGAAAAGCTCGCCTGTCGCAGTCGACCAAACAGTGATCCAATCCTCTTTCAGTGGAAACTGATGTTAGATGCACATCTGCATCAGACCCGGTCACAAAAAGCTCATTGAAGCCACGTATTACTCCTTCCAAAATTCGCACTGAGCGAGCATCCAACACCCCTGGCAATGCCCAGGAGGTCTCGGCTTCTCCTGTTGGGGAGAAGTCTCGCGCATCCGGTTCCCAACGTCGGAGGAAAAAAGAAAACGCTTGATTACATCATGGTTCTCATGTCATGGAATATTAATGGTTTCTCCTCGTGATGGGACGATCTTAAACTGTTGTTGTCCCGTCACAATTCTTTACTAATCTGTCTCCAAGAGACTTACCTCACCCCACCCCGTCCCTTGTCTCTTCGTGGTTTCTCCTCTTACAGGTTCGATGTGGGTGACGGTCTCAATGCTCATGGCGGAGTTTCTTCACTGGTACATGATTCGCTGCTGTCTACAGAGCTACCTCTTCAGACTGACTTTCTAACAGTGTGTGTGCAGGTGCACCTCCCATCCCTCACACTCACTGTATGTAACATTTACATCCCTCCAGGACTGAGTGTATCTGCTCATGAACTTCTGGACTTGATAAACCAACTGCCCTCTCCATTCGTGGTCGTCGGGGATGTAAATGCCCACAATCCTCATTGGGGCTCTTCCCGCACTTGTCCGAGAGGCAGTGTATTAGAATCGGTAATAGACACAGCGAACTTGTTTATTATGAATTCCGGTGAACGAAATTATTTTGCTGTCGCAACAACCTCGGGCATATGTATCGATGTAGCTCTGTGCAGCCCTTCTCTTGCCACCGTCCTGCAATGATCCATCCTAGATGACCTGTGTAGAAGTGACCATTACCCTGTTATTGTCCACGATGATGGAGTTGTTCATGGGTTGGCACGCCCCCCTCAATGGTGTCCGACGTGCTGACTGGCTGACATTCCAAGCGAACGTCAGTCTACCGGAGGGCGAGTTTGTCAGTGTAGAAGAAATGGCAGCACATTTTAACAGTGCTGTACTACAAGCTGCGGACATTGCAATTCCCAAGTCTACCGGTAAATCGCGACATCCTTTCGTCCCGTGGTGGAACTTGGGATTGCTCAAGGGCTGTTGGTGCTAGTAAGAAAGCGTTGGCGTCTAAAACACTATCCAACTGCGGATAACCTCATTGATAACCAGAGGTGTAGAGCGAAGACGAGATCGATTTTAGAAAGTAAAAATGCATCATGAGCATACGTCTCCTCTCTGAATTGCCATATACCACCATGTCTGGTATGGAGGAAGGTGCGTCAAATTAAAGGATCGTCTTAAAAATGGTCAAATGATCACAGCTCGAAACGCCATTGCAGAAGAACTTGCCACTCACTATGAAAATATGTCAAGTTCGGCAAACTATGTTCCCAGCTACCTTTTGCTTAAAGAAAGAATGGAAAACCACGCTTTGGATTTTTCGAGCAGAGCACATGAGGATTACAATAGCCCTTTCTCCATGTATGAAATGTGTTCTGCTCTGATGCTTGTGAAAAGAACCACACCAGGTCCAGATGAGATCCACAACTTAATGCTGCAACAACTTCCCGAAACAGCCAAGCAATTTCTTCTCCGGCTCTATAACCATATCTGGGAAGAGCACACCATCCCTACCTTTTGGCAAGAAGCCATCATCGTCCCAGTTCCCAAAGAAGGGAAAGATCGATCACTGCCATCAAGTTATCGACCTATTTCCCTCACAAGCTGTGTATGCAAAGTGCTGAAACGCATGGTGAATCAGCGTCTAGTCTGGACCTTGTAGTATAATAATCTGTTGACACCAATCCACCTCGTTTCACTGGCAACAGCTGTCTCTACATCGTTAGTCTTGAGACAACATCTTGTGGCCATATTATTCGATACTGAAAAGGCCTACAACACCTCTTGGGGGCAAGGCATTCTACAAACCCTGCACTCTTGGAAATTTAGGGTGAAGCTTCCTCTATTCCTCCAAAACTTCCTTCCGAACTGATCCATCCGTGTTCGTGTGGGTGACAGGCTTTCTCGTAGTCACCCTCTTGAAAATGGTATCCCCCAAGGATCAGTCTTGAGTGTCACTCTGTTTGCCATCGCCATCAATGGTATAGCGTCGAATGCGCATGATCCTGTAAGGGCATCGTTTGTGGATGATTTTGCCATCTTCTGTTCATCCAGCAGCATCAGTGTGATACAGAGGCATGCAACTCCAAATGGTGCTCAACAATCTCCATGAATGGAGCACATCAACAGGCTTTAATTTTTCTGTTACTAAATGTATCGGTTTTCATTTCTGTAGGATATACCATTTGCATAGCAATCCAGTCCTATACCTGGCAGGAAATCAGCTTCCATTCTCTGAATCTGCCAGGTTCCTGGGGCTCACATTTGACAAGTTCCTCATGTGGCGTGCTCATATCCGTGGACTACAAACCAGATGTGTCTCCCCCCTTTATCTTCTTCGAAAGCTGAATGGTACATCATGGGGTGCCGACCGTACTACCCTATTAAGCTTATATAGATCTCACATCCGCTCAGTTTTAGATTACGGTAGTGAAGTGTATGGCTCGGCAGCTCCCTTCACTTGCAACCCATTAATAGTATACACCACGCTGGTGTCCGTCTATCAACAGGTGCGTACCGCACCAGCCAAATTGAGTGCCTTCTAGCTGAGGCTGGTGAGTCCTCCTTGAAAAGAAGGCAGGATGTTTTATTTGCATCTTATGGTGCCAAAGTATCAGGACTCTCTAATCATCCTTGTTGCCAAATAATTATCCATCCTGAATATGAAACATATTCTTCGAACATTCGGTATTTGATTGCAAAATCTTTTGCAGGACCTTAATGTTGGCATTCTTACCCCTGTGAAACCCCCAAGTCACCCCATTCTGCCTTGGAAACGTCTCCGCCCGAATATTGACCTCAGACTATCCGATCTTCCCAAACAAACGACTAGCCCTCTTGTTTACCAGATGCATTTTCAGGAAATGAGGGTAGCCTATCCAGATCATGTATTCTTATACACAGATGGTTCATCGTGCAACGACACAGTGACATGCAGCTTTTATTGTATCAGAGTCACCAAATCATATCGGATACATTCTCAATGGATCGGATACCTTCACTGCTGAAATGTATGCAATTCTTGAAGTCCTAAAATACATAGAGTCAGTGACTTTGCGCCGAGTAGTTCTCTGTTCTAATTCTCTCAGTTCACTACAAGCTATCTCCCGTTCTTCCTCAGACAACGTGACAGAATCAATTCAAAACCTCATTCATCGCCTTGTGTCTTGCCACGATCTAGTACTGAGTTGGGTTCCAGGCCATGTGGGAATCATGGGGAACAAACTGGCTGACTGGGCGGCGAAATCGGTGATGGAGATACTCACATTGACATTCCTTTTGTACCATTGTTCGATGTTAAAACTTTTTAAAATAATCCATCTTTAGAGCGTGGCAGAGTGGCACAATACCACCTATAAACTAAGTGCAATAAAGGATTCTGTTAATTCCTGGCATTCCTCATCCCGACCTTCTAGGTGTGAAGAATTTATTTAACTTGTCTTCGTACTGGACACTGCCACTTGTTGCACAGTTTCCTCATTCGAGGTGAATCTCTGCCTACCTGTGATTCATGCAGGGCGGTTCTTTCTGTGGAGCACGTCCTCCTGCATTGTTTGAAATTTGTTGATAGCCAACGAAGACATGGTCTGGGCAACTCTCTACGAGAGGTGCACGGAGATGACGATTCTGCGATCTCAAAACTTTGTTTTTTGAGAGAAGGCAGAATATATCATTATATCTGACATATAAGAGCAATAATGTTTTTATGCTTTCCTGGCCCCAGATTTACGTTTTTGAACTTTGTTTTTATCTACTTGTATCTTTTATGGGTAATTGAAACTTTCCTTTTTTTGGGTATGTATATGCTTTTAAATAAGCTGGTAACTTGCATCAGCAACACTTTTACTGGAACTTTAATTTATTTATTTTAGAAATACTTTGACATAGGCGCCAATGACCTTAGTAGTTGAAGTGTCCTTTGAATCTAATCGGTCAATCAATCAATCGGCTCATGATTCTTTGGGCATAGTGTTCATTACATCCCAGAAAATAACATCCTTTCGATTAGGGGGATGCTAAAGTTGAAGCTATTGCTCAGTCAACTGTAGGCCCATACTGAATTTTTGGCATGGAAGGGATGTGCTGTCTTGCAGAACAAGCAATAATCATAATAAATGAAAACTGAATACCAAACAATTTTAAAATCATTATTTCATTTCACATTGATTGAATTGAATGAATTTTAGTTTTGCCATGGTTTAGTTTTTGCAGTTTTTAACATTTAAAAAACAGAACACCGTACAGTATTGTGGCACCCTTCTTTCTACCCCATCCTATGGTGAGACCTGTCGTGTGTGGCTCATCAATCTTGGCAACTTACTAAGATGCTTATACTAAAAAAAATTGAGTCAATTCAGCATAAATTTCTGCAACATATGGCTTGGAGATATTCATTGGAATCCCCCAGCTTAATGTATGACAATTCTAGCATAGCTACTATTATGAATCAAGTTCGATATCATCACATATGAATAGCAGGTTAACGGGACTTGGTCAGAAAAAATTTTCACTAGTTGTTTGCCAACGTTTCGGAAACTTTTATTTCCATCCTCAGGGCTTGCAACATCAAGAACAACTCAACCCATTCACTGCACCATCCCTCATCTCCATATCCTCCGGTGGTGAGGGTGATGTTGTGTCCCTCATTGCATGTGAGGTGCCGGAGATGGAGGATGGTGCAGTGAATGGGTTGAGTTGTTCTTGATGTTGCAAGCCCTGAGGATGGAAATAAAAGTTTTACGATATTGCCATATTCTCTTACCGATTTTATCATTTCCCCTGCAAATAGTAGCATTTATTTCAAGAATTACGGCCTTGTGATCGCTTATTCCCTGAATAACATCGCAGTAGTATAATATGTCCATCGGTCTAATAAGAAAAATATCTAAAATAGAATGTTGACGCGTTGGTTTATCAACAACTTGCGTCATTCCTGCATCCCAAACTAGTTTATTTATTATTAACTGTATTTTTCTATCGCATAGATCACCCTGCCAATTAATGTCACTTAGATTTAAGTCCCCGCCAATAATAATCGGATTGGTTCTATTTAAATTTTCCGCCAGTTCAAGAATATTCTCAAGAATGGAATAATTACTATTTGGTGGCCTATAACATGCAATAAGATCTATTGTCTGCAAGTTGTTGATTCTTATATCTACTCCTATCATTTCATGCTCAATGCTTTTCCATTTCAAGTTCGCGTTTATACATGATTTAACTAAAATTAAAGTAATAAAACTAATTTAACTAAATCAAGTTGCAAGTAATATTGGAGTAGATCTTTGAGAAATTATATATTTTACTTCAAGAATAAAGAATAAATAATGTATGACTCATCTGAAAAATAAGATACATATGTGTTTGTAAATGTCCCCAGATGCGTCATCATTTAAATGCGGGCTCTGACCATAAATGTATTAATTTATGTACTACTTGTACATAAATGTGTGTAGCCAACCCAGACATCTGCAGTTGCTAAGGCATTAGTGCTGAAGCGAGCACGGTACATGGGGTTGCAGGTCTGAGTACTGCAAAGGCATGGTCATTTTCACCCTCACCCACCCTTCATTCATGACCTTTTCTATCGCATTCAGTAATGAAGAGTTGATTATATGCAAGGCAAGTAGCTGTTACATCTGGATTGGCTGACCTCCTTGTTCCTTCAGTTGTGTTTGGTGAATGGGATACATTCGCAATTTTTTATCACCTATGGACATCCAACTTTCCCTTCCCCTGTACTTAATGCGAGCATAAATTAGACCAGTGTGTGCGATGTATGAGCCTGCGGGTCATAGTGTCAGCACCATTTAGGTGTGGCCTGACCCTTCATTTAGAAGGAATTGAAAAATTCTCTAGCTAGAATTCTCCTCCAGTGTTTCTGGGTGCTTCAACTGCTATGATTGTTAGTCCTGTACATGGAGATTCCAACGTATTTGCTAGTGTAGAGCATGTAAGTGAGTGTAAATGGGGACAAGGACAAGGATGAGGAAGGAAAAATTGTGCGAGGTTCATGTCCTGCTTGTTAGGATACTGCTCTGGCATTTGCCTGGAATTGTTAGCAGAGCAACTGGACGCTAGAATTCTTCTCCAGACAGTGTTCAACCAAGTGAATTTGACATAGCTATTTAGGTTGTATTAAAAAATTCTAGCAACGACAGGGTTCAAACACTAGGACCTTCCAGTCGAAGTCACTGTAGTGGCAACAGTTGTTGCCTGGAGTACCTAATCTCTGTAGATAGAACTCACCTAGTCTCTGTAGATAGGCTAATGAGCTTTGCTTGGTCTGCAAAATTGTCTGTTCATAATTGAAATGGGCTTATGAACTACATTGGTGTGATGGATAGGGAGACTGGCATGTACTACAACAATGTCATCTTGAGGAAAAGTGGTCTCAAGCATGGAGGGTGTGGAGGGGGAAAGGAGCCAGATGTAGAATAGGAATATATATGTTTTAATTTACGCAAAGTAACAAATGTGTATCGTTCCTTCATATTATGGTCTTGTTTTGATCAACTTCTGCTCGATTTTGTGCATGTGCAGTGCTGTACTTACTATCAATGCAGTGTGGGATCTTTCAATGTATTCATTTTCTCTTATCTTATTGAATGTGGGTAAGCTTTTTACATTTACACTTGCCCTTTCATGTTTTCAGGAGATAACAAGACAAGAATCACAACCAGAATGAGAGTTTTATATGGCTTGTTTGTCTGGAGGAAGCTTGTTTTGTGGCTAATGGGGATTCTGCAATGTTTTGTAAGTTATGAATAAGCATAGCAGAGTTTGAGAGGTTGGTATCAAACCTGGTTAGGCGCAGAAACCAGAATATCGATATTCGTGTGAATATAGTTCTGAGATTTCCTCATTAATTATCAGGAAATCATGAAGGCCTTAATTTGGACAGAGTGCTGATTACTGATTCCTCGATATCGTTCTTGTTTGGTCTTACACTGAATATGAAGGTTCATATGAATGTAGTTCTGAAATTTCCTAATTAGTTATCAGGAAATCATGAAGGCCTTAATTTGGACAGTGTTAATTGCAGATTCCTTTATATGATTCTTTGTTGTCTTATTCATTGGATATGAAGTTAAGTCAATCTGAAAAAGATTATACTAACAGTTTTGTTGCTTCACGAGGAGCAGTTGTTACATGTATTGTTACAAGAATAAAAACAGTTAATTTTACTACATTGTACTTTATTATATCCAATATAAGAAATATATATATGCACAATAAATAAGTTTAAAACTTGTAGTAGTTAAAGACAAGATGTGCCTGTTTGGACTGTTTGTCTTCCTCTTATTTTTTGACTAAAAAGCACCTGAATATTTTGATCGGTAAAACCGATGGCACTTAGAGTTACGAGTTATATTATTAAAGATAATGTAAGATTTTGTACTGCTTTCCAATTATTGGAAACCCATAACTTTTAAAGTGTAACAAAGACACAAGTTTTCTTCAAATATATTCAGTGGTGGCAGCAGAAATCTTGGAGTAGTTATTATTAGAATGAGAATCAAAAGGTAATCAAACCATATTAAAAATTGTGTACATTTTAGTAAAAGCTAAAAATCATACAAACACGAAAACCAATTTTCAAAACATTTTTCCTGACAACAGTGTTTATTCACAACTATAAAAGAAAATTATGAAAACAAATTTTATAGAAAGGATAGTTAAAATAATTTTAAAAATTAAAAACAAAAAGAGAATAATATAAAGATAATACTTACTTGTAACATGAGAAACATGTATAAAAAAAACGATAAAAATGTTATATCGATGCTATCTAAAGATAAATAAGTTCGATGAACTAGAGGGGGGTGGGGCAGGAAGGGGAAGTGAAGGCTAAGGAGAGTGAACAAGTCAGCAAAAATATTTAAAATGAGACTGCTTTTGATAAAACTGTTCATTTAATGCTGTCAAATTTGAATTATTGAAGAGTTGTAACATTTCAAGGTTTTCTAAAATGTAGGGTCAGAAGAGTGGTTGTTATTAATTAAATGGTTGACAAAGCTAGTATTGTCTAAATTTAATCTCCAACATATGATATTAATTAATGTGCAGACTTGCTTTGAAAGGATGTATTAAGTGGAGGAGTGGAGGTTTATAACTTCTATTTGAACTTACCAGATCAACTAACTTCATAACAATGCTGATATGAAGTTGATATAAAAATAGTAGCTTCACCGAGAAATGACAAATATTTTGAGATAAATTTATATATGTGGAAAAAGACCCCACTCTATCTTCTAACCTTAAGGTCAAGAATACCATATTATTAAATAGTTTTATTTTTTTTACAATTAGAAATTCCTGCAGGTTATGAACTCCCCATGTTCTAGGTTGTATGCCCTATTAAACTGCACAAAGATGATCTACCAATTAGACCTGTTGTTATTTTTTATAACTCCATTACCCCTTTGTAAATTTATAATTCATCTATTTAACTCTATCAGCCATTGAACTCAAGATTCAACCTAACAATTCTATTGATCTTAAGAAAGTAAAAGATATTAATGTACCTCTAATTCTAAATTCGTTTCTTTCAATATGTACTATTTATTGACAAATATTGTCCCCAGTGAAGTTAAAGATATTCATACTTATCACATAATGAAATCAGAAATATCTTAAGTAGAAAAAATAGATTTAATTAAATTGCTTGACTTTTGTTTGAAACATCATTTCTTGACATTTAATAATACATTTTACACACAAACAGAAGGACAAGTAATGGGTTCCAATATTTTTCCAATTTTTACTACACTGTTTATGGATGACTTTCAAGTAATAATTTATTCAACAGCTTGAACCCACATCTTCAAAACATAATTTACTATTATAGGTATGTTGATGACAATATCTGCCTGTGGCCTGGAACTTGAAATGGTTGGAAAGGCAATTGAAATGGTTTTCAATTTCTTTTACACAAATTTAAAATTCAAAATGGAAATTGAACAAAAACACTTCTTAAATTTTCTTGATTTTACCATTTCAATTAAAAATAATAAACCCATTTTCAATATTTACAGAAAACCCACTCATACAAATATGATAATTCCCTCTCTAATCACATACACCAACATAAATTTGCTGTATTGCATTCTTGGAGTAATAGATGATTTCAGGTTATGTCTGACATCGATTTCAATAATGAAGTAAATACTATTTTAATTATTGCTTTAAATAATGGTTATGATCCTCATTCTATTCATTCACTTATCAAATAAAAAGAAGTTAATATTATCATTAATAAAGTTTTCTCAGAATTTCCTTATAGAATTTAAGAAATTTATTTGCATCCCCTGTACAATCAAAATGCATAGGCCAATGCTTCAACATTTTTTTTTTTTTTTTTTTAAATAAAAAATATCAACAAACATAGCTGTGGCTGACAGAATTTTTAATTTCCTCAAACTTGATTTCTTGGTGTTATATCCCCCATACTTTCTACTGAAAAAAGTGGTGTTTATTTTCTTAAACGTAATGTCTACAATATGGCTTGTTTAGAACAAATAGAGGGAATTGCTGATAAAAGGAACATATGCAATGTTGGAAACTAAATTGAGCTAATTCTGTTTTTGCCAATCAACTGATTATTGATCCACTCTTTTGCCCTAAATTTTAGAAAACCTTGAAATTTTATGACATTACAAAAATTTAAGTTTTATAGTACGGTGTGAACACTTTTGTCAAAAAAAAGTCTCATTTTAAATTTTTTTTTACTAGTTCACTTCCTCTGGACGTCACTTCCAATTCCTGCTTCCCTCCTTCCTTTCCCTCTCAACCAATCATTATCTTTAGTTGGCATGAATGGAAGCATTTTCATATTTATATCAGTTTTATGTTCATTAGTGTTCTCCATGTCACTTGGTTAATAAGTTTTTTCTTTATGTTATTCTCCTTTTGATTTAAATTTTTAAAATTGTTATAACTATTCCTTTGTTCAAAATTTGTATTCATAATTTTCTTTTATAGTTGCTGTGAAAAACCATCAATGATGGGATAAATGTCCCTACAACTAATTTGGGTTTTAGTATGATTTTACTATTTTATTAAAACGAACGCAGTTTTTTTATGGTTTCATTATCTCTTAATTCTCAGTCTTTTCTAAACAACAATAAATTAATTACTTTCCATTCAAGATCTCAGGATTGGATCTCGGAAATTTCAAAATTGGACAATTTCTATCACTAATTAAAATGTTCAAAATTGATAACATGTTTATATAAAAAAGAATGAAAATTGACTTTTTTGACTGTTAAGTTGAAAAATAATTACATGTACAGTGGAACCTTTATTAAGTGACCACTTAATAAAGTCTTTTAGAATGCAAGTTACTTAATAGACATTTCCCTATTATAGCATGACGATTAGGTTGCAATTTATCTTGCCTAACTGCAGTAGGTGAAAAGATCTTATAACATTTGTGAATCTCATGGAAATCCACTATAATATTATGACAAATTTCTTGACAGTTTTTCAGAAATGAGACTGATAGGCCAGTTAGGCTGTTGAACAATGACAGAATGTCCTTGTGAGCAGTATTTGATGTATGAAGAAACTGTAACTGCAGTTATTGGTTAGGGTTAGCAGGGTGCATGCATAAGGGTGGTTCAGAACATAATAATTTAACATTAAAATTTATTTAAAAAAATTGTGGTAATTGCGAGGGCTGGTTGTTTAAGGAAGTTTCACTGTGAATAATTCTTTCTTTTCATGACTTTCTGCATACTTTGATACAAAATGTGCAGAAGTGTAGTGTCTGCAATGTGCATTCATTACAGCTCTGCTTTTTGTGCTCTTGGGCATAGAGGCATATTCTGCTTGTAGTGTTAAAAATTATTTTGAATACTAATAGAACATTGTAATGGTGGAAATTGATCATCGGTATTACTGAAGTAGTCTTTGGCCTTTTGTTCCTTTACATATGATTTTTATCATGTCGAAAGTTGTCTTAGCTGTTTCAGAGTTCCTTGTACAGTACAAACCCATTTTCTTTTAAACCTATTGACATTCTCATTTATTTTTGTTAGTAAAATATTTGATGATGATTGGTTAATGATTTTAACCATTTAATCTGGATAATTTTGATACCTTCAAAATTCCTTCACTGTTATGTTAGCATTTCTTGTGAGGTAAAAAAAAAATCAGTGTTTGGAATATTTTGAATGTCTTGTGTGGTCATTCAGTTTATTGGAAATAGAATATGTAGAAATATTGTTATCAAATTGTTAATTTAATTCTAACAAACTTCTACAAGGATTTCAGGAGGACCCCACTTCCAACTTCTGTTAATTAAACTGCTGTTTTAATATTTACACAAATTTATCACTATCATAAGATTTTATTTACCAGTGGTGCAAGAGCCTTATTTTTTAAATAATTTCCAATATATTTTGTAGCTTTTAGTGTCATATTCTTAGTTTTGAAACCCATTAGGTTAGGAAATGAATGTAATTCTTTTTGTTTGGCTGCCTACCACTGATACCAAACTTTTAATTTGTAGATTTAATACAAAATTATGAGATTCCCTTTACATTTATAAATTGTGTAACAAATTATTTCATTGGCATACAACTCACCATGCAGAAAGGGATCAGAGCAGAGTGTTCTGATAAATTTAATGGAAGTTTCTCCTTCATGGAAATGCTCTTGTGACTTTTGGGACAAAATTGTGCTTAACATGAAGTCACAGTGGTTATGTGCATGTAGTGATTATGGAAAGAGCAGTTTGCAGTAGAATTGGCAGTATTAAAAATTCAAGATAATTCCAGAGCATGATATAAATACTTTTGTCACCCAATTGACATGTATAAAATAAGAAAAATGATGATGAGTGTTATACCAATTGCATTTTGATGTGTATATGTAGATGAACGGGTAGGAGATCATCAGATGCTCTTCTTTATCTGGTACATTTGGCCTATCTTTTACACTGACACCTACTCTTCAGGTGGAACTGGCTTGGCTATGCTTGGCCGTGCTGGAACAGAAGAAAATATTGATTTCATGTGCAGAATAAAATTTATCAAGGAATAGATGTTTTTCGTTAGCTCTCTAGACCCCATGAAACATAAATGTTATGTGATGTTTCCGCAAATCGTGAGTACTGCGCGTAGAATGCGATGATATTACTTACTTTGACAATTTCCTGAAGAGAAAGTTAGGTCGTCGACTGCAAATCCACCATTCACTGCTTGTCCTTCAAGAATGACCCGGAAGTCCGTAGCTGCCTCCACAGTGACCTGTGCCGGCGACCATGACGCACGTGCCGTGTCCACCGTTTGCGCCTCAAGCACCCACAACTATAAAGAGTGACAATTCTCATTACTATCCTAATTTCTGTTCAAAATAGGTAATTGAAGGTAAGGTACATAAGACATTTTATATTTAATGTTTTATATATCTTTATTGAAAAGTGTTCAGTTCTGGTAGTAGGTGTTCAGTTCATCTATTTGCCAATTGTTTGCTGCGAGACATCACCCCTACACAAGGAGACAGTAGTGAGAAAGCTTTGGAGCTTTTGGAGATCGGCAGTGGTAGAAAGGCTATTGCACTGAGAAGATCGTGGAAAGGTCTGTGCGAGTAATAATTTACAGACTTTGGAACTTGTGTCATTCGGAGGAGAGAAAAAAACCGTTAGAGGTGGCCATGTTGGATATTTCTTTTGCATGGAATTCCTCCCACAATAGTGGATCCAAACTGTAAAAAGAGTATTGCACGAGTTATTAATTGCACGCTAATACTACATAAAGCAGCACAATCACTAACTATTCAGAAAAATTTACCAAGTGAACGGCGAAAGATAGCTGAACGCGAAGCGTTCTTGCATGTAATTTTGCGTGAAATAGAGGCAATTTTTATTTTTTAATTTTTTTCTCAAAAAACACTCCATTTTTTTCTTTAAATTTTCCCCCCAAATGTTTCAAGGGACGATGAAAAAAATGGTAGGCCCTACTAATCCCATTTTCGGTGAACTTCCATATTTTCGAAAATAGCAAAAAGTTAACATTTCAAAACATTAAAATTGAAGATTGAAATTTTTTACTTAAAGTATAGTGTACAAAATCATCTTTAAAAGGAGGTCATGTACCATTTTTTGAAGCAACGAGAAGTTTTGCGTAATTTGTGCTTGAAATTAATGCATTTTATAAAAAAAAAAATTTCTCAAAAATCTTCGATGTTTTTCTTGAAGTTTTTTCACGGGTAGAAGAAGAGACGCTTATGTGAATAGCCTCAAATACGTGATATTTTTAACGTAGTGTGCGCGTCAATTTTAACAAATTTCATTATGCAATATTTCCGAAAATAAAGTTAGAAAAAAAATAAAAATACACGTTAACTTATTTGATCCATATAATAAATAGAAAAAGTTAGAAAATAATTAAAAATATGAAGGTCAAACTTTGGTCTTTTTGTGCGATTTGACGTGGATTGGCTCTATTGTGAATTGTGCAGGTTACAACTAAAAGAAGTCCTGTATTGTGACATTTTGTAACCTACAATACTGAAATTTGCCTCTTGTAATTATTTTTATTTTAATACATTAAAGCTTGAACAACGTAAGCAGATAGTGAAACATACAATTACAGAAACAAAAAACGTTAATAAAATATTTAATACTTATGAACACTAAAATCACATAGCATCGTAGGCTTTCACGGCTGGAGTCAATATGAGCGAAAGTTTCCGGGCTGGTAGGCCGAGGTCCAGTTGGCATTGAAGAGCCAAACGTTGCGGAAGAGTCCACGTCTGCGGTGGACATCTTCACTGGATCACGGCCTACCAGCCCGGAAACTTTCACTCATACTAAAATCACAGTTTAGAAAGCGCATACATACATAAGATTGTGAATTAGACGACTGACGATCCATCATTGAACCTTTCTTTGAATTGGCAAAGCATCACTCACGGACTTCCCTGCAGGGATTTATCTGTACTGTAATCTAATTTGCAGGTGTTATATACAATATTGAACACTATTCTTTATACGATAGAAGTCATTCTCGCTTAACGTTAGTTATAAACAATCCAAGCACGAAATAAAATACGGGGAATCCCTACAAGTCAGTGCAGACGGTGTTGCCAGGCGCTACAATGAGCAAGATGTCATTAGGAAACATTTATTTAAAGAAGTCACAGAATAAGTAATGAACAATTCCGTGCTCATTTCAATCGGTCGGAATCGTAGGTGCGACAAAAATATGAAATGAAATGGTTCAAATTTTTACAAGATTTTATTATTTTTTGTGAAATTTTGCCGCACCCTAAATGTGCCTCCCGGAGTGGGCCACCTCCACTACGCTACGCCACTGGTTTGACAGTACATACATATGTGAAGCGTTTTTTTTTCGATGTTGACAAAACCAAATCAAAAATTCGGACAAGGATAACTATAATAACCTGGAAAATTCCCTGCGAGTAATATAAGTCAATATTGATAGTCTCATAGATCAAGTACAAGGCCAATCACACTAAAATTACAAGTTGTTCATTTTATCATAAAATATATGTTGATCTTTATACCAAAGCATTACAGTATAAATTAATGAATTATGAAGTAACTTTTTAATTCAGGTGGTCTTAATTTATTTTGTTTAATAATTTAGCCCGGCCCTTGACTCAGAGTCACAATGGTAATTTGGACCGCAAGCTAGTAAAGGTAACCTATGCCTACGTTAGACCAAGGCGTCACTGGCCTAAGTAGGCTGTAAAAGTTTACAACATCCTACTCAATATGAACACGCTACCTTTCTCTCCAAGATACACATTACAATGCTGAAAGGCGTTCAATTTTCTCGCTCGAGCGTTTCATTTTCGAGAACCGGAAGTTCTAGTATCCTGGCAGAAGCTCGCAGAAGGCTGATTAATTTATTTATCGCTATTCTGTTTTAACTCATTAATTTAATGTATCAATGATGCACCTTTTTGATTTATTAACTTCAATTTTATTATTTATCTGTTTTTAATGTAATTCACGTGGTATGTTAACCATACCTGGATTTATTTTTTCTAAATAATTATTTTCACCTTGTGCCAGATTTGAAAAAGATGACTCGAAATCTACTAATCTCTTAAAACGAAATGTTGGTAAAGTCGACGCTTTTCAATTCTACCCGTATTCAAATGCCAACCATATCTCTCCAGTCAATCAACAACTAGTTTGAAAAATGAAAAATTAACTGTAGAAACAAATTCCTGAAAGGAAGCACGAGAGCAAATGCCTGGTTTCTGGGCTTAGTTTGTGTCGTACCTTTTCCGGCACCTCTTCGCCCGCACCACTTGAGCTGTTGTCTTGTCGTAGGACCCGCAATTCGGCCGAATCTCCAGCTCCAAATGCCGCGAACCAGAATGTGAAACAAAGCTGACGATCATCTTCATTGGTGGATCCAGGAATGGTTGGAGATACAAGCCGTGCAGTGTTACTTCCCAGAGCTTGATTAAATAAGTCGAAGTAAATGTATCCCTCTGCAAAAAAGTATTTGTTGTTAAAATACAATATTGTACTGAAGAGAAAATTTTAAAAAGCATTCGGAAGGGAAATTGTTTGAGAATGAAAAGAGGTCAAAGGAAGGTAATGAGTTAGATGAGAAAACAATATGCCCCTTGTCCCCTCAACCTTGAAATTTTTTAAGCATTAAAATAAATAGTATATTTTTGAAATGTTTAATTTTTCTTAAAGTTACGTACACACACACACACACACACACATATATATATATATATATATATATATATATATATATATATATATATATATATATATATATATATATAGAGAGAGAGAGAGAGAGAGAGAGAGAGAGAGAGAGAGAGATAGTGGCCTCGAGTATTATTCTGTACCGCAGCAGTTCGCGCCCTCCTCCATTCAACATAGTCATTTTCTAGGAAAAGATGCTTTTCCAAAACAACCAGAGAATACTTATGTCGAGTCTTGGCTACCCGGAACGAGCCGCATCTTCGTCGTGGTGGCTGAAGTTTCGGCTAGCATGTTGTGGCCTTCTGAGCAATACTGCTGCCAAATGGCTGGCGAAGTCGCCTTAAATAACGGGAAGGATGCACTATGCGGGATCGGTCATAGCAGTGACAAGTAGGAAGCGGGCGGATGGCACAGGATTGGTGGAGTGAAAAAAGCGTCGTAGTGTCGCAGTCGCCAGTGTAGTGGGAAGCGAATGGGACATTTGGGAAGAGTAGCTCCAGCTTTTGCGAACCTTTTCAAGCTTTGTAGCTAGTTTTGCTCACCAGGTATTAATATCGTGACCAAAACCCGAACCCAACAGCAAAATGAGTTCAATATTTTCACCAGCTCGCCACTGATATTTTTCGCAGACTGAGCAAGTGAACTCACTCGATGCTTTTGCTATTTGTTGTATATGTACTAAGGCTGGAATAGACATACCGTTTTCAAACAATTTTCTTTTCGTGTGAAAACTTTAGAAGACTACCACCCACAATAATGCCCGGTTACGAGAAGAAGTTACTGTAAAGCTATGGTAATACACAACAAAGGTTTACCGCGAATTAAAACATTGTCACAAACACTACAACAGACCACCACTGACCCACATCCAGTAATTAAAATCTTAAAACAAAGACGTGCGATTCAATTCCTGGAAATTTACGGATCTGGCTACATGTCACAGAAATGCCTACCTCAGCAAAATAAAATTACTACCGCACATTCTTGTTCACTTTCATCGCATCGAAAGGGCAACGTGGATCATAATTATTTTAAAACCTTAAGAAGTGGTTAAAACTAAAGCGTAGGTGATTTATAATGACAGAATGTACTATTTTCGAAATTGATGCATCATGGTAGGACTGGATTATACGTAATGGGTAATGAAGGTTCTAAGTATGATATCGATGTATTGTGGTGCCCTGAATTATAATGGGAAATCATTCGATTTGTTCTCTTCTACTCTCTAGTGCGAAATAATACAATGAGGATGCGAGGCAATACACGGTATAGTGACTTCACCCTCAGCTAACAGAGAACAGGCCTCTTTCTCATACGCCCTCTGCCCACTCCGCTGTACCCCGATCTACCCTTGGTCGCGACCGAGGGAGAGAGAAGCGTGCACAGAATTTTACTCCAGCAATTATGCCACTGTTGAGTATAGCAGTGGGCCAACGCAAAGATCTCAGTAGGAGCGACAGTGCGTGCAGTATTTTTATTATGTTCAATCAGTGGTGTGCATTGCATTGAACGTTTAATTCTCGTACTTTGTTATTTCAACTGAGGTTAAGTGCATTTCTCTTATGTTCCATATGGCTTCATTTGACTACTGAAAATAGCTGGCAAGTAGCTACAAACGTAGATCGAACATTTCCGTTTTTTTTAATGAACATCATTTATTTTTCGATTCTCTTCGATTTTTCGATATTGTGTTTGCAATATGAATTTTTTTCGGGTTATGCTTCTAGATGTTGGCTAATGTGTCTATATAATGATGGTGTCGTTGAAGTTGTCCTAAATTTGCTGCCGTTTCCCCTGACTGATTTTTTGCAACAACTACTATATACCTAATTTACTACATTTGATGGGACGTGATTGCTTCTCCGGGACGGGAGTAGGATCACTGAAATCTGGTAAGAAATAATTAGTGAGTTCGACTTCCTATTTCTTAGTTACTTAGATAAGCCAAATGGGTACTTACATGAGTATTTTTTAAAAATTGTGTTCGTTTTACAGGATGAAAGAGTATTTTCGTTAAAGTATCACATACCACACAACATCTCAACTACACGTATGTGTTAGTGTTAGATCGATTGTGAGCTTACCAATCGTTAAAATAGTCGGTTCAAAATTAGAAATATGGGGAACGAAATTAGGAATATATTTTTAAAAAGCATTATAATGAGTCGTTTTACATTTTAAATTTTCATTTTAGAAAGAAACCGATATGTGGATGCCGGAAGACTTTGGCAAAATATTCCAGGCTTCTAATATTTCTTCAGGTTTTTGGTTTGTTTTGTTATAAGCGCAGTAGCTTATTGAGACGATACATGAAGACTTTTCCCTTTACACAAATTAAAAGTAATGTTTTATAAAAGTTGTTTCCATAAACAAAAAGGAATTTAATAATTTGTTTTAGTTCTTACAAAATGACCTCTCCTAAATATTTTTTTGGAACACCCTTTTGGAAATATTGAGTGCTTGAATAGGTATTAAATGAATATCACAATGTTATTCTATTACGCACAACGTTAATATAAAAATAACATTTCAATTCCTCATCTACTAGCATGTTTAAATGTGAGTGTTCTAGAAGTAATAATACAATGAATTGGACTTTAAGAAGTGACGATTATACTGGAATTACTAAATAGTGAAAGGCAAGGAATTTGCATAGTCAACATTTCATATGTTTTATCCTTCCATTGACCATCGAATAAGTGAGATAAGTGAAGCTTGAGGGAGGCAGTTTTTGTGCACTTGACTTAGGGTCATACAACTTACCTGGGGCGCCGAACGTCTTGTCAGGCAGATTCGCTGGGCGACGTGAAACAGTGGCCAGGCGCCACGCCGCATGGGATTTGTCCGTAGTATCGTTGAACCAGTCACAAGTGTCTCTTTCGAATCGACACTCGCCTGGCCTCACGTGAGCGGAATTGGGCATAGCTGAAACAAGAGCCCTTTACATCAGGACTTCTCACCGATGTTTTATTGTGCGCTGTGCTGTGGTGCGACTTGCGACTTGGTGGGGCAACGGAGACCTGCTCTCCTTACCGGCGTGCTTGCGCCACATTAGCGCACCTGGAGTGCCAAAGTTGTTCGGGTCGCCCACATACCTATTCCGAAGCTGAGCGAAGCATTGCCTCTTGGCAGTGAATTGCGAGAATATGTATTGTGTATTGCCGACATTACAAGTTTGGGCGCTGAGATTTGGAATATCTACCAAACTCTAGTTGAAGAAAATTTCCCTACATATCACGACCAAATCTTACTGTGGAACTTCCTTATATATACCTTTCCTACCACATATTCATTGAAAACAAAATCTTCGCCCTCCCCAGATGTCCTAAAAGTTTGTAACACTTATTCTGGTACGTATATACACATACAGGCCATTAACTTCTGAATTCATTGATTTTTACGTTACTATGCATTAGATAATTTTTTGAAGTTTTTTAATTTTTTTACATTTTTTTTCCTACTTAACGCCCAACAGCATGTTTACTTTTTCCGTTTTGCGAGCAGGATACGGGAAGAGAAACGTGAACTTCAGAGAAATCGTGAGCTTGTGTACAGAATCTGGGCAGCGTATCAAAGAAATTTAAGACATGAAAGCATATGATGCAATATTTCTCCAACATTTGCAAATGTCCAACGAAATTGAATAACGAGTGGTTTATTAGTGCAATGGTTTACATTAGAAACAAATACACTCGTATAAGAGTAAAACAATGATCGAAGAATGCTTGAACCAAGAAAGCAGAACAAGTGAAAAACAACAAAAAGCTTGTGTGCTGTTTCAATAATTTGCTTGGCCCTATGTATTCTTCCTTCCACATCCACCTTCACTCTTGCCTTTGCTGTGTCCTAGCACGGGCGCGTCCAGGGGGTTAAGCAACATGTGAAATGAGAGTTAAGTGAACACGGAGAACCTCGAGAAAGCCTGTCGCGAACCCACTTTGTCCATCCCAATTCCACTACGATCAGACGAACATTGAATTCCCGCCCCGATAGTGGAAGGCGAGCAGTCTGGCGTCCCAAACGTCATAGTGCGATTTTTATATAGCTGCTTCTCAAGGCCTGTCTTCACAGTGGCAGTATGTCACTACATTTCGCGTCTTTGTCGGTCGTGCCGCTAGATGTCGCATGCTCGTGACCGTATCATGCACTGCTTGATCATGTGACATCTAGCGGCACGACCGACAAAGACGCGAAATGCAGTGACATATTGTCATTGTGAAGACAGGCCTTGAGAGGCAGCTTTATAAAAACCTCACCATAAGTGATTGCAGAACAGTGTTGGGATAAGTCTCTTCTTGTCTTTATTCTCTATCTTGATAAAAGCTCTTCTTGTCTTTATTCTCTATCGCCATTAAAAAATGCAGGTCTGTTTTCAACCGTTTCGGCATTTCAAGACATTCTCAATAAATTTTGACGCTCATACTACGGGTTGGTTTGCCTGTTCGGTACTGTGGTAGGACGGTCTCTTTTCGAGTCATGCGCGGGCAATACTGGTACTTACTTTTGCAAGCTCCGTCGAACAACGTGATGTCGTCGAAGCCCACGAAGCCATTGGCGCGGCTGGAGCCCCAAGTGCCTTCCATGATCACCTGCGCACAATTCTCACATGAGGAAAATTTTGATTACCTTCCTTTCAAATTGTGATTGGTTAGATTCACCAGGTTGTTGCATTTTTTTGGTGATGCAAAAATTGTCTCGAATCAAAAGTTTGAAACATTAGTTGAACTTTTCATGCAAAAAAAAGAATTCGCGGGTGAAACTGGAAATTTCAAAATTTACGGGTGTTTAAAGTCGAAATTATTTTTTTTTCAAATAAGCCCTTTTTGAAATAGTGTACATATTTTTCACAAAGCGTAAGAATCTACATTTGCAGTTCAAAATTTTTGTTTATTTGTTATATAGTAACAAAATTGCTAATTATAAATTCTTTAAATGTTTCCTTAATCTAAATTTATTAATGTTTGGGATTTAAAAATGAATGTTTGTAGAATATTTTGGGTTAACAAACTCGAAAATCGAAGATTACGTATTTGGGGAAATTAGGTTTTAAAACAAACTGCACTTTTGAATTCGGGAGTAAAACATTGGTATAAAATGCAAATGATATGAGGCTCAATGCAAAAAACCTTTCCTTTGAACTATTTACTATTCGGAGAAACATTTTTTGTAATAGAATGGATCTTCACGTGAGATTCGTCCAAAATGCCAGTGAGATGCGTCCAGAAGTTCGTCCAAAATGCTCAGAAATTTTACTAATTTGAAGTATAAATATAAACAAGATCAAAGGTCAAACGTATCCAGTAAATATGATGCTTCTAGCTTTTTTTCATCACATTGAACAAGGCAAAAAATTTGTGGACCAATCGGAAGGGGTCATGCTTTTTTCGGCCGATTTCACGTGGAATTACACAAATGCTGTCTGTACCGTTACATATGTTTAACACTTTTTGTCATTTTGTTCACAAATATATTTCATTATGTTATCAACATACATTGATAGAATATTATTTTTCACCAGTAAATTAGAGTTTTGTAAATATTCATATTATTACTTAATCATAAGTAATCAGGAGGAAATTCTGTTGAATTCAAATTCTTTTGAGGTCTTTTGACTATGAGAGGTATTATAATAAATCAGAAGAATTCGGAAGAAAACGGAAGAAGCTAAAAAACAAAATTCAGAACACAAATGAAAACTTGTTTGCAAGTTAGTAATTATTGGTTGGATGATAATTCCTTTGCCGTTAAGGGAACGTTTTAAAAGAAGATATCAGGGTTGTCTAGAAGAAAACTCATTCTGGGTAATGTTGCCGGTATAACGGGACAAATGACCTCAGTGAACGCACCCGGAATCAAAACTAACCTACTGTAATACAGGATATAGACAAGAGTTTAGCTCAGAGCTAGCATTACCGTTGTCTCTGCAACAACCGAAAAAGGGGTTCGACAGATTTCCGACACTAAATAGCTACATGCACTACACTATCACTCATATCGGGAGATCAAATTGGAGCTGAGAGCTAGTCCCGGCTGGAGCGATTCCCGCACGGGGAGATATCTGGAGGAGGAATTAACCCCGCAAGCCGACGTGTAGGTCGGCGCCGGATAGCACCATCCAGCGGGGGAGGAAACCGCCACCTCTATCCACAAAACATTCACTACACAAATGTGACTAATGACAATTTTTTGACGTGCCCGGAAACATCAATCAATAGCGTAGGTTATTTTGAGGCGTGCAAGAGTCGGAAGCCGCAACGCGCGCATACTCACCGTGTGTGGGCCCGGGTCTGTGAGTGGCACCTGCGCGTACCTCCACTCGGGCCCCTGATGGTTGTAAAGCCGCCACACGGGCGTCGCCATGGCGTGGCCGTTCTTGTCGGTCGCGCGTGTGTACACGGCCAGTGCTCCCAGACTGGGACCCGTGTTGTCGATGAATGGCTCGTTCAGAACAAACCTGCCAAGTACACGAAATGATTCACGTGGAGTGCGTGTGTATGTGTGTATATATATATATACGCTTACCCCTATATATAAGGTATAGTTCAGATTTTTATTTATATCTTTGAATTTTCTAAAATTGAAAAGTTCAGTTTTTTTAGAACCCCTCCTACAACTACATAATTGACGCTAGGAGATTTCCCAATAAAATCTCCTCTTCAGAATTATATTTCAAAATGATGAAATGTATTCTTTTTTTCAAAATATGAATTGTTTTCGCTAATTTTGAGTCGTAACCATGAAAATTTATAAAAAACACTAAAAAAGATTTTCTAAAAAGTGCACAAAATTATTTCTTTAAATTCTTTTGCTTCATGTAGTAAAGTGAGCTAACAAATAGACAACATTTTTATCAGAACCTCTGAAATTTCGAAAATTTCAAAAAGTTCAATTTTTGGAAAGAGTTTTTGTTATTCTGCAATATTGGATCTTTTAACAATTTTATTAATATTTTTTTAAATATTAGTAATTTTTTTTCACATCCCCCTAATTTTTTCTTTGAACTTTTCATGAAGATAGACGAGAATTCACTGAATTCTCTGATACAAGTACTGTTTTTTAGAAGTTTTGAATTCAGTAATTCCTACCAATCAAAGTTATTTTATTATTTTTAAAATTATACAAACTTCTCTGTGCCGTGTAAATCACGTTTGTGGTGGAAGTTGGCAAACTCTGCTTTATGCAATTGCTAATTTAACCTAAACGAACTTGCACGAGGTAAAAGAGAAGTGGAGAGTCGTTTGATTGTTATGGAAATAATATGTGCAATATTGGTGTAATGGGCCAGGATCTGACCTTAGAATCTACTCTTTGAAGAGATGATAGGGTAGTTTTCCGTTGTTTCTCCAATCAACATCAGGCGAATGCCGAGAAGTACCCTTACAACAGGACCACGGAGCACGCGCGATCTTTCCTAACTCTTTCTTGTCCTATCCTTATACTACACTTACATGCATTAGACTACCACACATTCGGGAGAGCAATCGGGAGCTCAGAGCTTGTTCCAGCTGGAGCGGTGCCTCGCTGGTGAGAGATATCTGGTTAGGGAAAATCCCCTAAGCCGACGTGTAGGTCAGCGCTAGATCTTGCCTTCCAGCCGGGAAAGATCACCGCCAACACCAGTGAAAAACATGCAGTACACTTACGGAACTAATGACCTTACCAGTTGACGCGCCCGGAATCACTAATGAATCAATGAATCTATCAATCGAAGAGATGATAAACGTGGTCCACCGTACCAAAAGGACAGGCAGCGCGGGGTCTCGCCGCCCGCCAGCTCGGGCGAGGTGAACCACGCGCGGCTTCCCGGCCGCTGCACGTTGTTGCGCGCCAGCGTCATGAGGAAGCCCTTCTCGGAGCCCAGCGTGTGGTCGTGCGTGGACGTGCGCGTCGCCTGCCCTGACACGCGCTCCCAGTCGATGTCGTCCACGCGCTCCCGCTGCGCCGCGTTGCTCCACGCGCACTCGTCCACCTCGAACGTGCAGTCGCCGGGCATGGCGGCCGCGATCTGCGGCTGGGCTGCGCAACACGACACGGGCCGGTTTCACTGGGAGGAGCGGGACTGGCTGGAGCGGCTTGGGTGTAATGGTGCGACGTTGTTTTACAGCTTCAGTGGATGTGAGGGGAAAATATAAACGAGAAGGTACTTCGAGTAAGATTGCATAAAAGTGGAGTCCAGTGAAGTTGTCTAGTACAATAAAAACTGGGCATCAACTTTTAAAACAACTGATGAACTTTAACCGTCCGTGTTAAATAATTTGTCATAACCTAGTTTTATTTGGCCAAAAAAAATTGTTGTAGTTGTGAAAAGGGTTATGAAAATTTTTGAGTTTACAGCTGCGTTCTCAGAAACCACAAAATTTCAGTTTATTTTGTAGTGACACGTCGTTTTTAATCCACAGTTAAATTAGAACCTTCCATTTTAACAAAAGTCATATAAAAAAGAACTTGCTTCAAAATACTCTTTACATTAGTACGTACCATTAGTTTATTAATGCTCCAAGATTTACAACATAAATGGTTCAAGAATCATTTTAATTTTTATTTAGTCGTCGATAGAAGTGATCACAAAAAATTATGAATTCCAAGAGAAGAGCATTTCTTTAATTAAGCAATTGATATGAAATTCGATTGTCGGTATTAGGCCTAAGAAAAGACACTGGTCTAAATAACACAATTAAAACAATTTCAGAACCTTATTTTGAACAATTGATCATATCCTAAGTAATTATTACATTGGTATTTTTGGAACATTGATATTTTATTTTAAAAAAAATGATTCCAAATCCATAACGATTTTGTGTCACTAAGGTGATGACTTCACATCGGAAGTTTGAAGACTTACATTTCTGGATCTCTGTAAGTTCGTATATTCTAGTGAACAGCTTTTGTTCTCACGCGATCTTATGTATAATATAGCTGAAGTTTAATTCTAAATATAGATATACCACATTCTATAAAAATATTTTTTGTAGAATTATTATTTATAGAGAAAATATTTTTATTATCTTTGTGAAAATGAATATTGAGTAAAAGGTAAGAACTTGGACGCATCATTCCCTATAAGAAGTACTGAGAAAAGAAATGTTACGCATTTTGAACCAGTCGGAATCATTAAATGCTTGAATGATCAAGACTTGTAGGAGTAGAGTTTAGACAATAAAAGAATAAATCTCCGATAAATAAATCACATTGTAATACACTATCTCTCGGATTTGTGATTTTGTGAGGTTGATATGAGTGACAAAGATCGATGAGCGTACATTTTCTTTCAGTTTATACATGAATACTAGGGTAACTTGTTTCGGCCTAGTCTACATTTTTTCTTCAGTCCAAAATCAATTAAAAGTCCACTAAGGCAATCTGCAAGCTCTTCAAAAGGGTTTTGAAGTATTATAACCTACACCGGCAAGAGGTTGAATTTTTAATTGGCAATTACATTTATACAAATTTTTCTTGATTGAAGAACTTTATACATTGGTTTCATTTTCCATCATTTCAACTGAAAAAGTACAATTTTGTTGTGCAATGCAAATATAGTGTGAAAACGTACTTTTGACGGTTGCCATCATAACAGTGAAATAGCTACGTATCCCGTGCGACCGACCACTGCATGGCGCTGAATAGTCGGCGCTCGGGGGCCTCGCAGTTCAACAGGCGGACCGGCGCCCGCACACAAAACAAAAGCAAAATACACGGTCTATGATTGTCCCAACATTCATATTCGCATTTAGAGACCCAAAACATATGTTTTTCTATTAATTAAGCTAAATGGTGAAAAGGAATGTTGATATACTCAGGGCTTGATTACTGGCGGAACGCGACGGAACGGCGTTCCAGTACCTCGGGAATAATTATTAAATTATAACATAAATATTCAATTATTTCTGTTTAGTTTATCATTAATTTAGAGCGCGTTCCGGAACCTAAAATTTTATAAATCAATCACTGGATACTCATAGTTCCCCAAACATTCAAACTGTTACGTAGATGTACTTTCAAATGAAAAATTCGACATCTTGTCGACATGGGTTGTCTTGTTCTAAAATTTTGTTCTCTGAGCCCCCGGTTGGTTTTATTACTTTTTTTTTAGATTTTAGTGTGAGGTAAAAAATCGACCTTGCTGAAATAATGGGCACACATACAGCAAATTCGCGATTTTATTGACTCAATTTATACGGCTTGAAATAAAGGGTAGCACCTAATTAGCACTAATTAGGTTTAAGATTATTTATAGGTATTAACTTACTTGGACAACTGCCTTGTCTGAGGGAGAGATCATCCAGAGCGATGTCACCAAGATTGTTTTTGCCTACAGTTCCCTCAATGATGATCTGTAAGCATAGGCGATAAATATATTCTTTAAAGGTTATTTGTTTATTTTTTTGTCAAAAACAGTGATAACTTATGTGACATATGGGGACCAACAATCTGCTAATAATTCCTTGAGCTCCGAAACAGAGCTGATTTAGAACAAAATGCCATCATGCATATGACACAATAGAACAATACTAGTTTCTGATATGGATGAAAGAACGCGTAATATAAGAATATAAAACAAATACTAGTGACATCGTACATGTAATTTACAAATACTTATAACACACATAGATTGAGGTCACAAAACTAATGAAAGATCATTAAACAGGAAGTTTAAGAAATGTTCCTTTAGTTGCATATCTATTTTCCCGTCCATTAATTCCTTATCGCGTGTTCGAAAATTCAAAGAATGCCAAATGTGCATATTACTGAATGAATGACGCTAGGTGGGTATCGTATAGCTAGCTACACAGGTATAGTTTTATTACAGAAACAAACAATTTCTGTCCAAACAACATTTCCCCTTTTGCCTTATAACTGTGATGTCTCTGACAGAAAAGTACGACGTGCCCATATGAAGAAAAAAAATGTTTCTTGTTAAAATTATAGTGAAAATATGAACGCAGAACTGACTCCAGCTAACGTTGTGAAGAATTAACTTTGTGAAGTCCGCGAAGAATTAACTTTGTTCATTAAATTGACGATGAATGATTTGAGACGATAAAACAAACCAGTGTCTTCCTCATATTAGCAATAAATAATTCCAGATTTAACTACAGATGATTTGAATACGTTAGTGTAGATTCCGCAGTAAGTTTTTTTGTTGTTCTAATTTTCCAAATTCGACTCAGTCTGGATCTCACCAAAACAGTGTGCGTAGTTCCAAGAGACGAAGCACTGTTGGAGACTTCTGAGATTATTTGCGAACAGCGAGTGTACTACACTTCTAATGAGCGGCTGGCGAAATCGATGAGCGCGGGCGATACAGAGCTATCGTAATATCAACCCCATTTCTGTCAATTCGCAAATTTGCGCACTAAGTAGATTGTTTCTTAGTCAATACCTAGAAAAATCTTCAGCTTCCACTCACTTTGAGCACCACCTTCTGGACGATATAGACGAAAAGATATTGACAAAGTGTTGTGCAGAAACGACGTGTTTCTCATCAAAATTACGTCGGAAATTGAGGAGAAGGGGTGTGCTTTGTTTTCATCCCAACTGACTCGCTGTGTAAATGTACCACTCATTTAGAGAAACTGTACCGTACTCGTCAGATGTATTAATGCCGATTTTAAATAATACACTAACAGATTATCGATTATTAAAATATTCCTTTTTAACAGTTATAAGCTTGGTTAAGAATTAGATCAGTAGTGTAATGAAGTGAAAGTTTTTAATGCTAATATGAAGGAACGTTGTAGAACAAGCATTTCTGAAAAAATCGTTTCTTACTGCATATACTTCAGTGTGCACTGGTCTGTGAACGGAAGCAAATTTTATTGTGTTTTTTTTTTTCGAGAGATTCAGGTAAAACCCTTCCTGCTGTTATTTTATTGCCTGTCTGTTTCCAGTACAACTAATCAATGTTTTCTTGCGAAGTGTTATTTTGAAATATGAGACCACTGACAACTCGTTAAAATAGAGTGAAAGTGATGTGTATTCACCCTGGTTTTATTTTTGTTCACAATGGCAAATTACTATTCAGAACAATTGAGTGTAGAAAATTCTGCACACTTTCTTTCCAAGTGTGGTTACAATTTTTGTCAGTTTCGTATTACAACACGTATTAACCGTAGAATATGAAAATAAAAAGAGCGTACGTAATAAAGGGATTTGTGAACATGACGTATGTCGTTTCATACGTTGCGACGTGAAGGTCGTACTGAAGGTAAGGATGCATATTTGTCAATGTTGCCTCCTAAATCTTCCTAGACATAGTAAAGACATAGGAACATTTATAAGACCTCATGGTTTTCCCCCACTTCTAACAAGTTTTTAACTCATTAAATCAAATTTCAACACTTAAAATATAGTTATAAATAATATATAATGGAAAAATTCTCGAGGTAACGAAAAAGAGCCTTTCCATGGCCAATGGAATGTTGAACCAGCATGACTTTTGAAAGAATGTCTAGAAGAAGAACACTTTTGTTATCTAAGTTTGATCGGCTCTTAATCTCCTAATTCCCTGTTTGGTCTCTCGGACTCGGACCAATGTGAGAAAATGATCCCGATGACATGTATCGGGAATGATATCATGCATGTGTTGACAAAATGCACACTTTAAGAGGATGTCTTTGAGTACAAACAGACAGAATGCAATGCGTCGCATCGTGGCGCGGCAAGATCAAAATCATAAATAGCCGTGGACATAAACACACAACAAGCGGCGCCACGCGGGGAGATTTACAACAGACAGGTTTCTTCCACTCAAAAAACAAAACAAAAACAAAAAAACAACAGCCTAAACATAAACAAATGTCATAAAGTGTGATACATGATTATAATCTGAATATCAATGCGAAACTGTAAAAATCGTGTCAATGGTTTTTGCAGAACTGAAAGGGTCCGCCATTAAATGTATTATAATAAGTGATTCTTGACCCGTTGGAACGTATGTTGAATGGTTCTTGAGTTTCGGTCAATAAAAAAATTACTTAACGTTGCTGACTTTCGGCCCAATTATTCGGTCTTCATTAGGACTTCAATAATAAATTTACATTATTTCTACAGAGAGTATGTTAGGAGACCATTTACAATCATAGACAACAGTAAAACTAATATTAACAGTAAACAACTACCAGTAGCAGCTTGTGCACGAGTGATCAGGTATACTGACGCCATCTCTCCCAGAACTTTCGTTTAATATAAACGCATGGAATTAAAATAAAAGAGAAATAATGGTGTGTAAGGAATTGCGTTATCAAAAAATGTATTTCTATGGACTTGACAGTTTTCCAGAAGTTTTTTAAAAAACAGGAATGTACATAAGAACAGTTTCCCGGGAAATATTGGAGACGATTTTTTTGGGGAGATATTGACAAAGAATGCTGGTGCCGCTAGAGTGGTTAAGCATTGTTTGACAAACAGGATTCTTGCAAAAAAGTAACAATACATTGCGTCATTCGAGAGCGCAGGTCGCCTGACCGGCTCGTGGGCGTGAGCTTGAGCGATAAAGTATCTAAAGATCCGATGACGTCTCCAGCATTTGTAATTCATCGTTGAATTTTCGTTCGCCGATGCGGAAGCCGCGCCCCGATAACAGGTCTAGTGTCGTTATCGTTCATTCTCGCTAAAGACGGTGCTAGCATTCTCGGTGATGGTGTCGTCGCCGTGAACGATCGGAACAGATTGCCTTTGTGCTCGGATCTATTGCGGGTGTTAATACAGGAATATGAAGGATATTATGACACGAGCGATTGTTGTAATCTGTACGAGTATATTGATGCCCATAACATCGAGTTTCACACAGTACTTTTTTTTACTAATGATAACTATTAGAAGTTAAACTTTCACTTCAAGTCAAGTCAAGGACGATTTAGCCAATGCCACAATTAGCTGACAGCTAGCACCTAGATGACCTGCAGCATTTTACTGTGTCTGTGAGGTTTATCGTCGGCTGCTCGTGGGTCGTCTCAATAGACCAAAAAATTACTAGAACAATGATCAATGAGTAATTTCTTCTCAATACTTGGTTTAAAAACATCTTTGTGGTTGATCAAACAACTATGAAAAATGAAGCTGTATCACAATGATTATTATTATGCAACGAGCTGCAACCTCGTTATATGAGAATTATAAAATCAGTGTAGACAAAAAATACTTTCCAGTAACTCAGCCAACGGCCATGTCTGCGATGGACGAATGAATGGTGCAATACATATGCGATAATGATGTTGGCATAATACGAATGATGAAGCAATGGTAGAATGACAGGTAAGGGGAATCTGGTTCATTTCGAGAAACCGTATTGTAAATCGGTTGTGTCCAACATAAATGGTACTAATAGCTAGGTCATGAACCATGGTACCTAGAGATGGATAGCTAGCGCGTTGCCCTACAGGTCGCCGGTTAGCGGGTACTTGCCCGGAAGGAGTTGGGCGCGGACACTGGCACCTCCGCCTGGTACCACGCGTTGCCCGCCTCTCCGGACAGTCGCCAGAGGTAGCGCGGGTCGCCGCCGCTCTCCTGCAGAAGCACGCCCAGCATGCCCACGCCGTTGCCGTACATGTGCGTCCAGAAGCGCAGGCACAGTGGGGAATCGGGACCTGCGAGCAGGAAGGAGCCAACTGCATTCCTTTGCGTCTACGCCGAGCGCCGTTTACGCAACGTATAAAGGAGAACGGGCGACAGGAATGTCACCTGGCGTTAAAAGTTTAAACAGGGGCGTATCCTGAGTTTAGGATCTGGTCTGTCTTATCCGCGATGTAATATATCGAAACAGAAAGACTTACCCTGGTTGTTCGTATTTCTAGATTATTATTAATAATCCAAATAAATAAAATAAGATTCCAGTAGTTCATTTACAAATTGTAAGTTATTTTTATATTCTTCTCTTACCGTCTTTGGGTTTGGCAGCTAGCCTAGCTAGTTCAGAATATGCACAACTATACGTACTATTCCTTTCATATATATATATATATATATATATATATATATATATATATATATATATATATACATGAAGGTGAACCAAAAATACCCCGGAATTTTAGTTTTAAGCGCTGAGAGGTAGAAGAAAAAGGATGCGTCTTCTGAGGAGTATCGGTTGGGATTCCAAGAAACGACTTGTTCACTAATCACGCCGTCAATGCCGTTACGTCAGTCACAATTCCGATGTCAGAGCAAGAGATACCCTCTGTCGACGCACAGCGGATTATAATTAAATTTCTGGCAAAAGAGGGTGTAAAGCCGTTCGATATTTTAAGACGACTGACGGCACAGTTCGAATAAGACGCAACAGTTTAGGGCAAAAATAATTTTTAAAATGTCGAGAAACATTTGTCAATGCAGCTCAGTAATGGCACCCGCGTACAAGTTCGACGAAGGAGAATATCCGCCTCGTTTCCCACCTGTTGGAGTTCGCCGCAAAACTGCTGTTGAAATTGCTTCTGAACTCGAAATAAGATATGACAGTGTTTACTACATTTTTATAGAAACTCTAGGGTTTCGGAAAGCGTCCGGAAGTTGGGGACCCTCTTTTCTCTTTTCTGATCCGAAAATGAATTGTCTTGAAATGGCAAGTGGCTCCTGACACAATACCCGGATGAAGGGGATACTTTTTTCCATCCCTTTTTACCTGCAATGAAACATGTGTACACCATTATCTCTTGAACAGAGACAATCCAGCATAGAGTGGCGTAAAAAGTACGAATCTGCGCCTGCGAATGCCAAAACTGGACTCTTTCGCGGGAAAGGTTCTTGCACCGGTATTTTTGATTTCAATGTGGTTGATCTCGCTTATTTTCTCCATGAACCCCGTGCTGTGAACGCTGTTTACTATTTCCAACTTTTGGACGTAGCAAAAAAACGCATATGGTAAAAAACAGGTTTCCAACCCGCAATGTGATCCTGCTTTATGACAATACTCAGACACATACCGCAGCCCTAACGTGACAAAAATGTTTGGTATTGTCCTGGCATACACTAGAACATTCACCCTACACTCTAGAATTGGTACCGTCTGAATTTCATTTGTTCGGACCGCTGAAAGGAGCCCTTAGATTTCAGCGATTTGAAAACGATTTTGATATCGAAGCGTCCGTACTCATTTCCCTGGTATCACATCTACCTTCTTTTATGAGTGTTACAAAAAACTATCTGCTGCAGAAAATGCGTTTCTACGTCAGGAGAATACGTACAAAAACAAACATGTTAACAAATTCGTTTGTATGTTCTTGAAGGTTCAATAAATAAAAATCAATTAATCCGACGTATATTTGATTTATAGTCAGCACATTTCAGTCATATTAATGTGACCGCCAGTCAAAATCCTGAATAGACCTATTTTTCCGCTCTAACTGCTTCGAAACGCGCAGGAAGAAAGTCAATTAGGTTTTCGAGGGTAGCGACAGGGATGTGGAGCCATCCCGACTCCAGTGCAGTGGCCAGCTACTATATGTTCCTCGTTTGATGATCCGTGGCGCGAATAGCCCGACCGAGATGGTCCATCATATCGATTGGGTTTAAATCGGGGGAGTTTGGTGAGCAGGCGGTACTGTACACTCATCCTGGTGCTCTTCGAACTACGCACGTACTTTACGAGCTGTATGACACGTTGCATTGCCCTGTTAGTATATGCCGTCTTACTGAGAAAATACGATCTGCATATAGTGGTGGACGTGGTGTCAAAGAATGGCTGCATACTTCTATTGATCCATTGTGCCTTCCAGAATGAGATTACCCAGGGAACGCCACGAAAACATTGCCCACACCATCGCACTCTCCACTCCGGCCTGGACCCGACAGGCGATTGGTGTGGCAGGGTGTTTCCGTTCAGACGTTTCACGCCTTATACGTCAACGGCCATTTGTCCGATGTAGCAGAAAACGTGATTCGCCTGAAAAGGCCACCTGTCGCCACTCAGTAGATGTCCAGTTGCGGTATTGGCGTGCAAATTTCAGCCTTGGTCGCCGATGAACAGCAGTCAGCATGGGTGCATGAACCACGCCCCTGCTGCGGAGGCCCGTACGCAGCAATGTTTATTGAACGGTTGTTGAGGAGTCCATGTTGGTAGTCCCTTGGTTCATCTGGAAGAACAGTTGCTATACAGTTGCATGTCTATTCGGCCGTATAGATCTCCGCAGCCGTTGTTCTTCCCTGTCATCTATGGTCCGTTGTGCGTCACAGTTGCCGTGACGCCGGTTTTGGATATCGCCATTTTGCCATTTTATTTTATTTATTTATTTTTACGTCTAAAAACAGTTAAAACTGTGTAGGACGTGCTATGGGGAGAATGAATTCTGTGTACGTTTTCAAAGTTCTGTGATCCCTACACTAAGTAATATACTACTTGAATTTTGAATTAAAAAAATACGCTCCAATGTAATAAAGTCTATTTTCAAGGATAAATCAGCAATAAATTTTGGGCTCTTATCCATTATGTCCTTCGTCAAGGAATAATACTTCTTGCCGCGACAACATGGAAACGATAATTTGAATAACTATATTTCCCAATGAATTCTAGAAGTCGTGCACAGGTAATGAAGTTACATTTATGTCTAGAAGCAAAACAAGGGGCCATCTCAGCATTAGGAAACTGGGCGAAAAACCTGTTCGAGATGGGGGTCATTGACCCAGAAGCTGCGATACAATACTTGTTACATATTGTTTATAATTATACAATCCAAATGGTAAATAATACATTAAATATCACTGTTAATATTAATGTTACTTTCCTTGTGATTCTTAATATAGTCTCTAATTGTATCGAAACAGTTATGAAGCAGAAACGATTTCACTTTGGATTTAAACTTTTCTATCGAATTTAATCGTTTAATGTAATTTGGTAAAGTGTTGTAAAATGATGTACATGTATTGTATGTGAACTTTTTGTAATGAGCTGTTGATACTGTCACCTGATGAATATGATTTCTATGTCGAGTGTTATAGTAATTTTCGGCATTTTCTGAAAATATATTCCTGTCCTTAAGCAAGTCATTTTTGAAAAAAAAACACTGATTCGTAAATCAACAGACAAGGTAATGGTAAAATTCCTAGATTAATGAAGAGAGGTTTACAAGAATGCCATGCACGGTATACATTAACGACGGCGGCACGCGAACACTTTACAAACTTAGCCGTTTCGGAAATGCATCCACCCTTGGCTCGAAAGCCAATGATCATACCATTTTGGACGTCCGATAAATCGCTCCGTTTCTGCATTGCTCTTTCCCGCTTCCATCCGATACGCGTGTATATGCTCCAATGTTATTGCTCACACCTGCCGTCTGTGAGGGTTATTGCATGTGTATGTCGAACATGGACGGTGGTCACATTAATGTGACTGGACTGTGCGATGGCGCAATTTTAGCTGATTGCAGTGAAAGAGTTAAATCGTTCGATGCAAAGTTTTTAAAGTAGTGATTTCAAGCTTTAATCTTATTTAAATTAAAAGTATTTTTGGTCGAAAAATCACCGATTTACAGTGCACGATTATAATACTTTATCATATTACGTAGTAACCCGTTATATACCTCTTGCAATTGCCCCCTGTACATTACACACAACCTTCAGAAACGTTTCCAATACGATTCCGTCAGACCTCAATGTTTTGATACAGAAATTTTTAATTCTATTCTAGCTGCTGTTAAATATCAAAGTAATGTAAGAAAAACAAGACTAATATAACTAATATTATATCTAATTTTTCCTTTTTTTAGCAAAAAAGGAAAAATTATCGGTGATAATAATAAATATGTATCAAAATCCAATAATAATAAAGGTTCATAATATTTACCTACCATATTTGTATAAAAAAACATAATTCTTTTACGAGGTTGGTATAGAATGTATTTTATAATATATAATCATTTATTTAATGTAATATATATATATATATATATATATATATATATATATATATATATATATAAAGATCTTATATACCAAAGAATAGTAGAAAACCATTAATCCACGGAAAGCACAATCTAAAAATAAAAAAATGATTGTGCTTCCCAATTAGATTAAAACGGGATCAACAGGAATATTTTCAACCATTCTATTATTATTATTATTATTATTATTATTATTATTATTATTATTATTATTATTATTATTATTAGCCTGTCCACATCCCTTAGTAAGACAAAGGTCTCTTACATTGTAAAGTTTTCTAAATAAGCTAAATAGCTTGTTAGTTACAATTTTAGACTTATTTTGTGTTCACATCTCACTCGTCCCTTCTTTTTGTTTGTTGTTGTCTAATTATTACTTCACTATTCCTTCACTTAGTTCGCTTTTCGTTGTTCTCTTTCTTTTTGTGTCTCTGTTTTATTTATCTTTTTTCTCTATCGATTTCATCGAGTGTGTAAATGACTTCTCTTCATTTTATGCGGTCTCATGCTGTTCTGGTCCATAGTCCTCCCAATCTTCTTACTATGTCATCTGACCACCGTGTTCACTGTCTTCCGAGATTTCTCTTGCCAATACTTGGATCCGATATTTTAATTTTGTCGGTCCATCTGTCTGTGTGCATCCTCAGTACATGTCCTGCCCATTTCCATTTTAGAAGAGGTGTGAATTGACCAAATCGTTTTGACCTGTTTTTTCTTTTATGTCAGTATTTCGTACTTTGTTTTTTAGACTTATGCCTAATATTTTCCTTTCCATCTTCCTTAAAATATTTTGTATCATAATTTTTCCCTTTCCGTTTGTGACCATGTCTGTGAACCGTATAATAATACTGGTGGGACCTACTGGTACTCCTATTCATAATCATAGAACCATAATATTCTAAAAACCCTACACCGTATTTTTAATGTAAAATATTGTATTCATTGAGTCACTAATAACCTAGATGTTGATGCAACTTAAAATAATATAAAACAGTCTTTTGGATAAACATTTACGGAGCTATGACCGTTTGAAAAATGTCTGTGTCTATAGTTTTAACATAAAATTGGAAATATTTGGACTATTGTGGCACACTGAGTCAAATAAGTAATGTTTGATGATCATAAAATGGTTGCGGAATAATGTGGACACCACCTTAGCCAAGAATCCGTGGATAAAATACCATTGAATAATATTTATTCCTTATTTTCTAAAAAGTGACGAAAAATGGTGTGATTACATCTGGTTACGTGGGGTCTGTGGCATCCCTAAATCCATTTGAAAAACTTTTTTATTGGTGGCGATGTTCTTGCATTGAAAACTTTTGTCGCTAAGCCATTGAAGTTAATTTTTTTCAATACAGATATATATAGCTACCGTTAAATAAATAGTTATTTAAATAATAGTAATAATATATATATATATATATATATATATATATATATATTATTACTATTATTTA